>JAVSBT010331185.1:0-11551 GCA_033118115.1 Pharyngocirrus eroticus
AATTCTTTCTCTTTTGTAACTTTATACATGTTATTCTGTAGTGCAAGATGTAATTCAACATTTCTAATCAATAAATAGATTAATATGATGCCTCTATTAAAAAATAAGTGACATTTTACAAATGGTGCTTATGAATTTTTGCAGAGTATATCTTTATATCTATCTATACGTGTATATTTACATTAATTGGGCTTTGTCAGAAGGTGTCTCAATTTTCAGAAACAAGACAAGGGTGCATTTATTTTTATATGAACTTTTTCATGCTACCAATGTGCATTTCTGAATCTGTATCTGAATGCAAAATCATGCCAAAGGAAACACTCTCTCTCATAATCCCATTTCTGTGTTGGTAAAAAATATTACACAGTTTTAAGGAAATCTCCATGTTTGTGCAATATTTCACTGGGGAAAATCAAAAGAGATTTGAAGGCCTTGCTCAAATAGTCAGGTGAAGTAATTAGAATTGAATATGTGATTTATTCATTTCTGCAAGGAAGAAGAGATTTTGTTTATTTCATTCTATGAGTGTAAATCGACAATATGAGAGAGAATTAAGCAAATTGACCTCTCAAGGGGCATCAGACAGGTTACAGATCACACCAATGGAAGCAAATGCCTGAGGAAGAACATTAAATATTATCAAAGGCTTTTGTCCTTCCTTGATTTTTTTATCAATTATGAAGGACTAAAAACTCATTGTACTTGTTAGAAGAACTTTCAGACAGATTACTTTGTATTGACTTTGCTACATTACGAAACAAGGCTTAACGAATATGCTTTTCTTAAAAAAAATGCAAGATGTGATCCTGCTTTGCAACCCCATAGCTTGATTTTTCCACTATCGCTATCCATAAAATAGAACTTCCCTACCAAAATACTTGATATTCTTTAATTCATCAAATGTGATTAAAGTATATTGGAGATATAGTGGCACAATGGATGGGGTAATGGCTGCCGAACAAAACTCAAGAAATCCTTGGTTTGATCGCAGGCCAAGGCACCATGGCGTGTCCTTGAGTTGAGCAATTCTTTTTGAGGCCTTCCCTAGTCTAAAATAATGCATGGCAGATGCATGGAACATGCCTGACAATGTCTGTGTCTGATGCCCGGAGTTGTCTTAATCCATGCATTTACTTAGAAAAATTCAAAGAACTCCAGCATTCTCCAGGCGTCAATGTCAATTCAGAATTTAAAGGAGGTTTATGTATCACAGAAGATATTTTGAAAACTAATTGATTTTTAAAAAAAACAATCAAATTTTTATCTTATTCAAAAAGTAATTTGCTAAAGACTTCTGGTTATAGAAGTAAATAATCATGTTTCAAGCATGAATGTTGGCATTAAAAATAGATTTGGTTAAACAAAATCAAAACACCCTGTGTGTGAAATAATTCTTACTATCTCTTATTTCAATATAAATCTACGTGTAATTGATGTGTCTTATCAATGAATTGTTCATGAATATGAATTAATTTTTGATTGATTAAAAAAAATATCAAAGCTCCTATTCAAATAGCTTTCCACTTCTCTGTCTGTATGTGATTGTTGCTGAAAATGTAATCAAGGTCACCAAAACTTAGAACAAAATGGCTTCTTAACAATATACTACAATGTAAAATGTAAATCAATATGTAGTTGCTTAAAAGTCTATTGAAATGTGTAGACTATGAAATTCCATTAAAGTGTGAACCTATCTAGAATTTGCTACCTTTCTAGGTACAACTATAGATGCCCAAGGCTTATGTTTCGGCCAAAGGACAAGACTGAAGAAACAAATTACAGACCAATTTTGTAAACCAACATGATGTTTGAAATGTAGATGCCAGATTTGTGGCTTGTATTTTCTAGGAAATACACTTTAAGTTGAATGAATTGTTTTTAAATGTGAGTTATTTCTTGGAAATTTACATTAAATCAGTGTGAATTGTGCGGCTGATTAAAGAGAGCCGTTTTCAGATACACGTATCAGGAGGGGGGGGGGGAACGGTCTCTTTTAATTGCTGTCTGTGTGTTCTGTTGTGCAGATTTTTAACAGATATCTCTGCAATAAATCTTTGGACTTACTCATCAATTATGCAGAACATTTGAGGGAGGCAAAGGGAAATGGTCTTTCATTGAGGACATTACTTTATATAACACAAAAAAGAAATATTTTACCATGTTACCCATCCAACCCTTGTTTTGATTATTGTTTAAGATTTTCAAGTCTTGGTAAGTCTTGAAACATTTCCAGTATAAAAAAATGAAATAATGTTCTTGAAAATTATGGCATTTTATGACAATTTCTGAAGTAAGGAATGATAAGATTGCCCAATGATAAGTACAGATCTTGGTGTTGATTCTTAAAAATAAAAAGCATCTCTTTGCCTCAAGCTTTTAAGTATGTGTTCTTCCTTATTTCCTAATCAAAATCTAGTGATTTAATTACTTTAATTCCTTTTGTGTGCCTATAATCCCTCACTGTCTTAATTTGACAGTAATTATATTAAACACTGTTTTGTGAAAGAGCAAAAGTTAAGCCAGGTGATAAATCGACCTTTTTAAAAAAAAAAGCAAACACAGTTCATGTGAAATTAGTTTCAAACACCTTTTATGTACAGTTCCAGGTACTCGACTCTTTTTTTATTAAAAAGGGCTAACATTAGTCTAGTAGAAGTAAATAAACCTTTTAGTATTGTATATTACAAAAGGATTTCGATTCCTAGAACTAAACAAAAAACCTTCATAGAACTGGGAAAACTTCATGAAGTGATGCTACCAAAAAAAAAGTAATGAGAGAAAAGAAGCCAAGGAAATGCAGCTTTAGGTGTGAAATATTTCATCCAGGCAAGCAAGGGTGATTTGTAGATAGACGACAGAAGATGATTAAAATGAAGACAAGACTCGGTAGATTGCAAAGCCTGGTGGAGCCAGCAAGGTGCACAGAGAAGCAGGTGGTTTGTCAAGGTAAGTGAGAGCTAAGTGAATAAATTGCCAATAGCAACACTGGTGGTCTGTCAGTAGACATCAGGATCTGTGAAGATAGAAAAAAATAACACACACAAAGAAATCAATAGAAAAATTACCTATACCAACCTCAAGTTCAACAAATCAGGTTTTTTCTCTGTTGTTATTATTGTTGTATCTTAGTTCATTCACTGCATGAATACTGTGCAATAAAGGGTACAACTGTTTGATATGATACCTTCATGTTTTGTGCAATGTGTTATGTATTATTATCAGTTACCTTGAAATAACAAAAAAATAAAATTCACAGTACACCATTTCAATTCCAGAATGGATTTATTATTATTATATATGAATAAATGAATGAATGAATGAATGAGTGAATGAATGAATTAATGAATGAATTAATGAATGAACAGATGTACAAACGAATGAATGAGGAAGGATAGAAAAAAGAAAATGAAGAGAGAGATAGAGAGAAAGAGAGAAAGAAAAAAATAATGAAAGAGAGGAAAAGAATGAAATGTTTAAGTAGAATCCAATAGCAATTGATGTGATTGTTGAAATACTGACTTATATTAGACAGTCCCTAACACAGAAAAAAACATTCAAATGAAACAAAGAACCTCCTATCTGCTACAGGTTGGAAGGATATTGTTTTGTCATTATTTTTTTATTGTTGTTGCACTTCTCTTTCCAGGTGTATAACCATGGAACAATAGTTAGCTATAATTTGCATCAAATAAACAAAAGTTTTCACGGTGTGGTGTAAAAAAACATCCAAAATTCATGTTCTTGTCTGTTGTATCAGGTGCAAGCATTTGTCTCAATGTGTCTCTATTATTGGTTAATTTTACAAATTCTTTTATTTCACTTTGTGGTAATAACTGCAAACTTTTTGTCATGGAAAATTCAAGAGAGAACAAAAAAAAGTTAATTGATTTACGCTAGGAATTTATTTCAGAAAGTGATAGAGGTAATAGGGGAGGGGGGGTTCACCTTGAAATAAATCGGCTTTAAAAATACGAATTTTATTATTAACCTAAAGTGTCTGGTTTTGGAAATAAAATCAAGTTTTATATTTCTCCAAAATTTTATAAGATGTTAAACAATATAAAATGGGGTGTAAATGACACTTTCAATAAACATCATTATATTTTTGCACCATTGCTAAAATACAAGAGTTTTATAAAAGCCCCACTAAAGGCAGCATTCATTTGCTCATAGCCAAAAGTCTTAGTGCCAAAAGCCACTGTATGAGACAAAGGCATTCAAATGTTCTTCAATTTCAATGGGAAAAAGAGAGACTTTGTGTGAAAAGTAGGAGATAATATCTCTATAGGTGGTATTTAGTCAATGGTCTGAGTTGAATTTCATCTTCAAATTCTCTAAGTGTGTTATTCAATCGCAAAATAATTGGTTCCATATACACAATATATGATTATCCTAGGGCATTGCGGGTTTAATCCCTAGCCATAGATAAGTGGACATGTGGAGATGTCAACCCTTCCCCTTGAAGCTATGTACTAAACTTTTACTCTTTTTAGACAACTACCTCAACATTTCATATTATTATGTCATGTTACAAATATGCCATAGCAGCAAGTTCTAGTTGTATTTCTTAAATCTTTATGAAATTTTGATCCAGTCAGCCCTTTGAATATGATTAAATAAATCAAACATAGTTTATGTAATAAAGAGATAAAGGTAGTGACACAAATATAGAAGCCCTTGTAATATTTTTCAGTGTTGTCTTGGATGGAAAGCAATTATCTTCTAGAATTTACAGATTTGTATAGGCTAACCATCTGTTCTATATACATAAGACAAGTGTGGCATTTTACAATCTTGAATGCCCCTCCCTCCTTTTCATACAAAATAAAAAAAAAAAAAGATACTTTTTGAGTTCACTGAGATTCCATCCTGGTCTTAATCTCATAAGGTAACATCTCGGAAATAGGATTAATGTCTAAAGTTGTATTTTTTCAAAATAGTTTTAGATGTGTCAGTTAAAATTGCTTATTTTCAAACCATGCACATCAAAGACTTGATATAGATAAATATATATTTATCTTAAGGCTAGAATAACTCATATTTTTGTTCAAAATGAGTATAGTATTATACAATGCATGCGCTGTGAAAGAAATGTTGACAGTTTGAGATAACCATACTAAGACATAATGAATTTGGAAGCCATGTAAGTAAAGGGGTGTTGATTTGATCCAAAGTGCAACAGGGATTTGGAACGATAATTGTTGCCTTATTCTATAGAATGTTTGTTCCTGTGCATGTGAGATATTTTTGTCATAATTGGTTAAAATTTGTCTCTATTTTAGGAGCCAATAGGGAAAAGAATCTTACTGTAGTTGTCTAATTTAGATGTACCCATTCCACTTGCGTGTCCTTAAACTAAGTTTTGCCTAAAGGTAATCCTAAATTATTACCAGCTAATCATTGCAAATCCACCAGGAATCCAAAGCTATCTATAGGTTGTTAACTTCTTCAGTGGACAAGTATTCTAGGAAACAAATTACTTTGATAAAAGACTAGTGATCGATTTAGAAATGTATGGCTACTGGACCTGATAGCATGTTTATTAAGGAAAAGAATAAAATTTGAATGTCTGCCAGACCTGACAATTCTTTAACATGGGGCTAAAACAATCTGTTCTGGAAGAAATCACCTCTACCGCTGGCAGCCAAGAATCCATCCTTAATGTCATCAAGAAAAGAAAGCTTTTATGGTTTGGACACGCAAGTAGACATTCCGATACACTATGCCATACCATTATGCATGGAAGTGTTCCTGGGAAAAGAGGCAGAGGAAGACCCAAAGATTCCTGGTTAACAAACATAGTACAATGGACAGGACTTGATATTAATAATGCAAAAATAACAGCACAAAATAGACTAAATTGGAAACGAATCGTACATCAGGTGTTGACGCACCAACGGCCTTAATGGCTTGGGACTAGAAGAAGAAGAAGAAAACAGTCCGGTCTATGAATCCTTTGCCGAAATTGATCACTGAAAGAGTTCTCACCAAAATGCTATGGAGATCATTGGATATATATTGTGTGTATTTTTAACTTTTTTATAATCTAATATTTCATTCTTTGAAATGTTTCTTTGTGGTATAATATTACCACATTGATAAGGACTTTTTTTTATAAACCTGTTTTTTTAAATGTTAACAAGAAAATGAATTAATTACCAAATCCAGGGTGCTAATTGGATATTTTTTGTCTAAGGGACCATATAACAAGCTTATTCAGTCTACAGAAGTGGTCATTCAAGATCAGATTGACAAAGATTTCAGTCGTAATCGAAAGCTCTTAGTAAAAGATTTTCTATACAAACTTGTCAAAAGTTTAAAGCCCCATCATACAAGGGGGGAGGGATAGCATACTACTTTAATTCAATGGGAGTTTTTAACAATAGTGAACAGTCATCCAATAAACACCTTGTTTTGGCTACATTTGTAAATGTTCAACCTCATTTAGTGTGTCAAACTTTGACACATATATAGCTAGGATGGCATAGTTTGACCTTAACCTTCTTCTTCCACATCTTAACCTTTATTAATTTGCAGCCATTTCCTCAAAGCTTTCTATTTTGTTTGAAGATTATTTGCAAAGTTTGCTCCACATTCCATATTTTATGGCTGCTGATTAATCTATAAGATGCCATAACCAAGGACCCTAACATTGATCATTTTTTCTTCAATTCAAGATGATCAAAAAGAGCTCCATTTGGGTATGCATGTTAAACATCAAAGCATGAATATGACTTTTATTCCCAAAGGTTCCATTTGTATGATTAAATATTATACCCAAAAGTATTTCCTCACGATGCATGATAAATATTCAGACCTGGACAAATAATTTAAGAATCCAAGATGAATGCATATGAAAAGGTGATACATAAACATATAAAAGCAATGTATTGTATTTGTCCCTTTGAAAAATGGCATTACCAACAATTTGAAAATTTGAATAAATTGTTGGGCTTCATTTAAAAACTTAAATTATGATATATTTTCAGGTGGTTTATATATACAAAAGAGACATGACTTTTCAATCCTCTTTTGAAGCAATTTTTTTTCAGGAATATGTTGTTTTAATGCTGTTCTGACATATTTTACTATATAACAGCATCACTTGCCAGGTTTCCACACTGTCTCCCGTACTGTTAGAAATGATTGTGCTGTTTAGTGTTGTTGGTAATATTTAGTGGTAAAATTGCATCAAGTAAGTGATACCAATACATCACTAATGAGTGTTGCTCTTTTCACTAATTGTGTGAATTAGTAGAACATAATATAGCAACACAAAATAGTGATATTCTCATACTTCTTAATCTAGTGTTGACACTATTTTACTACTATTGTAGATATCACCAAGAATACTAAACATTATTTCTAAACATTATTGCGACAGTGCAGAAAATATGACAATTATTTGTCATCTATATATCCATCCCTGTTTAGATATACTACTAGTAAGATAATGAAAAAGTCCAACAAAATAAGATATGCAGTTTGAAACCTACATATTTCATCAAGTCATCAAGGACTCTCTAAGTCTCTTCAGGGTTTATTTCAAAAGTTGCATATCTTATTTTGTTGGATTTTTTCATTATTTCATAAACATACTGTGCATAAGGTAAGTTTTGCTTTCAAATCTATTATTATATTTACTACTAATATTTACAATCCTTGCATGCAATGAGCCAATAAACTAAGTTCATATTATCTAATCATAATTATGGTAAAAAAATGATATTTAAATCAAATTTTGGTACACACAATGGAAATTTACGTTTGGTAAAAAAGGTGCATTTTTTTCTCTGATGTCAAACACATGCAGAGCAATGTGAGGTGAATGCCTGGAATAGTATTCCACAAAGAAATGACCTTCCAGCAAGCATCATTCTAAAAGGAGATCTACTGTTAAAGGAGGATCTTATATCAAAAAAATATATACAATGTATAGAAATTACAATTGCAATATGGGACATCTTAGCATCAACATGTAGATGAATGATATATAGCATGCTCCTTACTTCTTTTTTTTTAGCAAAACTACAATTTATTGTAAATTATCTGAATGTACACTGGGCTATTCCCCCCAAAGGAATTCCATTTAAGCAGCTAACACACTCTAAGAAACAATTTGATGTTTTTTTGAGCGTATGCCAACGTTTATAAAAAAAATATGCGCTAGATGTAAGTTCTCTAATACGTTATACTATAGCGTGACAGGGCTATTATATGATAGTCGTTTATTGGGACAACCTATTTAAAACACAAGGGCTAAATCCCAAAGTGGATAATATCTGGTGATAATATTAAATCATACTCTCTATATAAAAAAAAACCCAACAATTTTTTTTACCTGAAATAAAAAGAGAAACTATATACCCCATGTCTACTTAGTAGTGCTTTTAAGAGCAATTGTTGAAGCTGTAATAAAGCCATTATCTAAATCAATATTATATGGATTGGAAGCATGTTGAAAATATCCTAAAACTCTAAAAAGCATGGCGGAAAAAGAGGAAATCTATTACATTCTATCTAACAACTTCCTTGTGTTAAGAGAGGTGTCAGCTGAAAAGGTAACTCTGTTGCAGTTTTTTTCCACTCATTAAAGCAAGGAGATAAAAGCTAGCAACAAAAGGCCATGATCTTGTCCGCCTCTCCAAGAATCAATGTTTCCTTTCAAGAAATAAATGTAACAGAAGTTTTCTGTATATGTATGTACTACTTCAACATGCACCTATTATGCAAGTAAATAAAATTGCAAATAACAATTAAGGTATACAAGAATAGGTATACAAGAATTTGATGGGCTTTTAACCTATCTACTGGTCAACCATGTTGACTGCATTACACCGTCAAGTCAACTTGATCAAGAGAGTTTAGATTTGTTTGTTTGTTGAAAAGCACACTATTCATTTTCTTCATACTTTAATTAAAAATTTTCCTGGCCAGACTCCTATAAAAAAAAATCCCATCCTTTCTGGGGAGTTTACAGTGGATCACTTTAACAGCTAGATAGTAACGATTCCTACATTGCAACTATACTCTACATACAACGCCTTTTCTTCCATTCAAGGATCCCTGCGTACCATCTCCCATATTCAACAGTTAATTGACTTGATGGCTCTACATTCAAAATGACACATTTTTAAGATTAATTATTAAACAAAACACTGTTATTGTTTTTTTTCATGTAAGGGGTCAAAGACACACACACTGAACTTCTTGCAATAATATTTTTAGATTGTCATACTTAATATTTTTATAAAAATTAAAATCACCTTGACTCAAAGATGGACACTATACCTGTATTAAGCTATAAATAACTAATGTATACCCTTACTTCTGGCATCTGAATCTTTCTCCCAATGAGATTCAAATTTTCAATATTTTCCCACTTTGTTGATGGCACTGTATAGTACAAAGACTTCTATTGATTTAGATGTCTAAGTAACACATTTTTTCTCAATTCTTCAAATGAATCAGCACTTAGATAGGGCTTTTATGAGTCAAGGTTACAAGGAAACTATGACTAAAATCAATTTTGCCAGGACCATCAAGGTGAGGAATCTCTTTTTGGTTTCCAATGTTAACAGGTAAACTTTCATATCATTCATTACTGATTTGAAGGATAATTTTCCCTATCATGAATATATTTATGCAATATATAATTGGACCTTTATCCAAGGTTTAATCTCATAGCTTTTCAAGGTCATGGCTGTTCAGTGTACTAATTTTTAAAAGGTTTTCAGCACATCAAGGTTTCAGTCTTTTTCGTAACTCATCATACTAATACATGCATATGACCAAGACTTTCTTAGCATGTTAGTCCTGGTATCATAGTTGTGTTTTTTTAAACTGTAAATCAGATAAAGTCTTTTTAAAAAGTGTTCCTTTTTATATATATGTGATACAAAGAGAGAGAAACGGTTTATCTTCTTTGAAGTTGGTAAATGTAAAGTTGCAGATCATTATCTCTTGTTTGTGAATTTAAGAGCCATGTATTTTTGATTTGGCTGTCGATACAGAAGCAAAATAAAAGAAGATGCAGTATCCTTTTAGATCGAATTGGTTTTTTTAAAATATATACAGTAACTTGGAAAAATACATGTACATGTATTTAGGAAAGGATGGAATTTACCGTGAATGTAACATCACAAATCTTATTTTTCAGCTGATCTTTTAGATTTTTTTAGAAAACTCTGTTCCTGTGATAATTTATAATATAATGTAATCTTTTACTGTGCTGATCAATCATTTGTGCCCAAATGTCTTTATTTTGTGTATGTACTTAACAATGCCTTCTACTTGAGTTTATAATGACATAGTACTCTCCGTTATGTCCTTGTGCTGTCAAAGCTTTTTCTATCATCACTTTCTTTATGCCATTGATTTACCTAAGATATATCATTTGTTTAAAGTACATAATACCTATGTAACTTTGTGCTATAATGTTAAAAGAAAAGTAATGTGAAACTGTTTGACTAGAATAAAACACAACACGATTCATTGTACTGTTAAACAGTCTTCAGGCAAACTTTTAGTGACTTGTTCATAAGAAAGGACATGTTTCCATAGAACATTTATTGCTGTTTTTGAATAAGATGACTTAGAATGTTTGACTTTTGAGGCAATAAAAATAGCTTTTTACATTGTATAAACTGACATTCATATATGATGAGAATATTTTGAGAGATATAGGCATACTTTTAGAATCAATGTGAAAACTTATATGGTATAAAAAAGTGTATGTATCTATTCCAAGACTGTGACTTACCATGGTCAATATCTTCTTTTCTAGTCTGACAGTGAAATGGCCCTTTATCCAATGTTAATTTGGTTGACAACACAGAGGCTGATGGAGTTGTTTAAGAGCTCTTACTTACTCGTCTAGGGTGTAATATTATCTTGTAAACGGATGAAATAAGCAAGTTATATCTTATATCACTTGTATGGTTTCTGAAGCCATAAGATCATGACAGGATTAATTTTCATATCTAGTTATGTGTATAAGCTTTTATGAGGAAAAAATGCCATGGTTTTTAAAAAAAGAGTTCAAGGATATAATTATGCAAACATATCATACAATAAATCTGAGTTATGGATTCTCTCTTTTATTACTTTATTTCAATTCATTGCATGTCATTGATATAGAATATATCTTTGTGAAAAGTGAATTAATTTATAATATGATAAATCTTTATTGTCAAATAATACAATTATAGTACATTCGAAATTCTTTGTTCGGAATTACACCGCCAGTCGCCACAGTGCAGAGCCCAATACCTCAATATACAGAAGGGAACACTGAAGCAATACAGAATAAAAGGTCTTTGCATGTTTCATTATTTTTAATATACCCTATTCCATAGTTCTGGTCCTACAGTAGATTTTTCATGTTGCAGCCCAAGTAATGTAGATAGCACACTAATCTTTTTGAAACATGTTCATTTGAGGATTAGGATTGAATACTCCTGTTGAAAGCTAAAATTTATTTATTTATTTATTTATTTCTGTTCTTTAAGGAGGGCGCCCATTCAGCATAGCTGGTCTTCCATGGGACCCT
>JAVSBT010331296.1:0-11548 GCA_033118115.1 Pharyngocirrus eroticus
GAGAATAGCATAGATGCAATTGCATCGGGATGGGATCCAAGGAAAGGAATGACTGTGTATGGATTTTGAGGACAGTAAAGAATAAAGAGGATTTGGATTAAAATATAATGATTTATTACATGATTGCTTTGTTTGCATAATCTGCATTATCATTGATTACCCCCTCCCCCCCTCTCCAAATGGATAGAATGGAGGATTCTGCAAAGCAGGATTTCAGATGAATTTGGATTTTTATGAAACAATTTGAAGACACTCAAGAAGGGGCTGCATGCAATAAATCTATCACTGATTTGAAACAGGGTTTGTTTAACGAAAGACAGGGTGCAAATTGGAACTTAGGTCAGGCGGACTACATAAGATGAGTAAGGTGGACGACACATTATATCCAGAGAGCTCTAATGACCTGATGCATAGCACGTACAATTCGCTAATTTGCATTCTGGCATGTCATGCGAAAGGTCCCCAGTTCAAATCCAGGCAGTTCCAAGTAAATCCTTTTCACTGGCTCTCAAGATATGTCATTTGGATGAGACAGAAACCGAGGCCCCATGTCAAAGATAACAACCTCTGGCATGTATAATAATAATAATAATAATAAATAATAAATAATAAATACAACATTTCTATAGCGCCTATCTCTAGCTACACTAGAGGCTACTCAGAGGCGCTTCACCTGCATTAAAAATATTACATGGTAAATAGGACTGTTTTCAACTGTTTTTTTAAAGACATATAGGTTTTCAGCCCTTCGGATATTATCACTTAGTTTGTTCCATAGAAGACCCAGATAAATGTTGAAAACAATACATTTATCTGCACAAAAATTCTCCTTTGCCGTAGAAGACTATTAGTAGATTTGTTGTTATGACAATTTTCAGGAAGTATTCTTTACATCAGTAAAATTCTTTGCGCTATCATTAATTAAGGTTTTATAATTATTCTATGTAGTGTAGGGATGGGAATTCTGTGGCTAATGGACAATTAATTAAGTGTCTTTTTGTATCTTTAATGTTTCTATTCATTATTTTTACAGCTGCTCAAAAGAAAATAAATCGGAAATTGATACAATTTTGGCATTTTTGTAAACAGGTCAAATGGGCATTTTCATGTCACTCGCGTTACACTTTTTTTCCACTTGACAACATTTGTCATTGCATGTCTCTTCAAGTTGTATGATTTTAGATTTCAAATGTTCTTTGCCAGTGCCAAATGAACTAATGTATGCAATGATAAAATAAATTGATTTGATGATTAGTAATTTAGAAGACTTTTATTGAGGCGTGACTCTTGTTACATCAAGGGAAAGAAAAAATGGGTCAGCTAATAATTTTAAGGGTTTTCCTCACTATTTGAAGAGCAATGTTGAATCAATCTTAGTAAATTGTTAACAAGTTATGAGACTTTCAAATGTAATAGAAGATTTACATTTCAGAAATGTTACAAATTTTGATTAATAAGGGTAACTCGCGTTACAGTGTTTCGTTTTATATATTTTTCATCATCATTAGGTTACACTTTAGCTTGTCAATTATTCATATTTTAGAGTTGGTTTACATCAAAACTGTCCAGCACAATATGATACTACAATTTTGGCAGCTTTTTCAAGAGAATTGTTTTTCTATGGCAATATTTTACCAGATAGCACACTTTTTCAAGCAGCTTTTGAATGAGGTTTTATTTCAGACTCTCAGATCCATGATTTATCAAGTAGGAAAAAGTTACAAAATATAGATAAATCCTGAATGCAACATTTCAAATATAACATATTTATCATCAGGGTATTAAACCTTTATTGCAATAGTCGACAGAAAAAAAATCTGTCAACCTTATGTGGGATTCGAACCCACAACCTTGGGTTTGCCTTTTGGCATGGATACTGCAAACCCAAGGTTGTAGGTTTGAATCCCACATAAGGTTGACAGAGTTTTTTTTGTCGACTATTGCAATATAGGTTTAATACTCTGATGATAAATATATTACAAAATATCAAATCACTTTTGTGGTGTTCATCTGTTATAAAGAAGAAACACAATATTATGGTCACATAATTGTGACAATTTGACCCATGTGGTTCCATTTGAGGTACCTTTACAGCAGCAAGTGCTGGGGGAAAAACCCACAAAGGGTCAAACCATCATTTGGAGTTTATCAAGAATTAACATGACTGGCCATTAGAGAGAAATTCTTGACCACTTGACCCAAAGATCAAAGTCAAGTGTATTTGATATTTTGAAGGCGTAGTCAAAATTCAAAGACCTTTGGGGATTATAGGGATGGGTGCATACAGAGTATAATCAGTATTAAGAATCATTTGAATTGGTCTAAATTCAAGTCGTGCTGCTGTCAGGAGGTCATACTTTGTATGGAAGAAAATGTGAAAAATAGGTTTCGGCTAGCTTTTAATCTGACCCCCCCCCCCCCCCTTGCAAACACAGTTCTTAATGATAGCCAATGCTACTGCAACTAATGCTCCATCAGGGGCCATCCATAATTGTCATCATTAATTCTGACCCCCCTCCCCCCCTCTAAAGTGTACATCAAATGTTGGTTTTGAAATACTGCCAATTGTATCGAATATAATGGAATAGAAGTTGATTGTATCTGATATTGTTTTCAGATTTCAAGAAATAAACTATTTATATTTAAAAAAAATAAAAATTAAACAAAAAAAAAATTCTTCAACATTTTCAAAAAGAGTACGTTGGCCTCAACCCCCCTCCCCCCAGCGTACGTTTGTACGCTCGGGTTAATGATGATAATTATGGATGTCCCCTAAGGAATTCTTTAAGAAAATCCAAGGATTTGGAGTGTATATTGTTCTCTGATGACAACTAATGATGCTGGTTATTTGTTTTGGTCAGGTACATAAGTCCTCAACTTAATTGGTCCAACTTTTTGGAATAGACCCAGGAAGGTTTCCATCACAAGTCTGGTTAATATAAATGTGTTTACACTATCAACTTTAGAGAATTGTTGGTGTCAAGTTCAGATTGACAAAGATCACAGTGGTGATTGAAGGCTCCCTGTGGGTTAAATCAGTTAACCAGTCTAAAGTTTAATTTGTTTGACTAATAAATGGTTTGATAAGTTCTGTAATTATATATTATAGGAAGAACCTTTTCTGCATTTACTGATCAAAATTGTGTGTAATTATATAAATTGCATGCGGTCTTTTGAATATTGATAACATGCAGATTCGAATTTTACACCAGGTGTACCCACCAACATGCTAATAAAAGAAATGACTAAAAAAATCCAAAATTTGTCAGCCAACATGTTATTTCAAATCATTAATGGCTCCCCCTAGTGAGACTACTCTGTGCCAGTTCTTAATAAATTCTTCCACACACAGCTTCTATGAATTATGATTAACGAAAGTCTTTGTTCTCTATAGTAGATCTATCACACTGAGAGCCATTGTCTTCATACCATGGGTGTTCAAAGAAATTGGGAATTATCAAATAGAATCATGGATATTGGTGTACTATAGTTGGGGAGAATTTACAAAAAAAAGGGGAATTTTTATTAAGAGTATAGGGGTGTAAGATTTGATTAAATGAAAAAATACACCAAGAGAAGGTGTCATAGAATTTATAAGGAATGCCAAAGTAAAGTAAAGCAATTCTCAAGCAAAATAAGGCCCCTCTAGGTAGGTGCTTATAATAATAATGTATAATGTTCAAATTTCTATAGCGCCTCTTCGAGGTCATGCTCTTCAGAGGCACTGCCTGAAAGACTGAAAGACTGCCAATGAAGGCGCCATCTACTGGGGGTCTTCGGCGAGGGAGAATTATTGTGTGCAGATAAATGTATCGTTTTCAACATTTATCTGGGTCTTTTACATGCCAGATGTTGTTATCCTTGACATGGGGCCTCGGTTTTTTGTCTCATCCGAATGACATATCTTGAAAGCCAGTGTAAAAGATTCACTTGGAACTGCCCAGATTCGAACCGGGGACCTTTTGCATGACATGCCAGAATGCAGAATACTAAACTGTACGTGCTATGCATCAGGCCATTAAAGCTCTCTATATATACGTTACGTTATCACAACCTTATCGCCAAAATGAATCTTACATGTTTTATTGATTTCACATATTTCCGTGTCCACACTCTCGCCCTCACAAGGTAGTCCCCCTAACACTGGGGCTGGATCATTGCATTCTCTGGTCCTTTCAAGTGTAGATGAAGCACATTTAGAACAGTTCCCGGTCCATTCGGACCATTGTCCCCAATTTCCATCAATTTTAAAATCTTAAAAGAAGAGAGCACAAATATTAATCATTGTTTAGAGGGTTCATTAATACGACCTCATTTGATTTTTTATTTGATTTGATTTATTTAGTAATGAAAATACATGAACAATAAATTCAACAAAAAGTAAAAACAGCATGAATAACAAAACAAGGATAACACAAGAAAGCCTAGGGCTTATTTCCATTGTGGTCCTATTAACAATTAACTATAGTTACAAAAGTTTACAACATATTTACATAATTTCTTTCAGCTTTAAGAACAGATTCTTTTTCATTTCTTTTTTAAACATTTTTTTATTTTCAATTTTTGTAAAGGGGTAGGGATATTCAAGCTTGTACACTTGTTTTGATTGAGAATTAAAAGACATTTTACTCAAGCACGCTCTCGTTCTATAGTCATGTATATCTATAAATGTATCATGTTTATTATTTTGATACACATGCCTTTCATCAACTCGACAACATGGTATTTTCAATTGGGCAAACATCATGTTTTATCAAAGGTTCTGAATAATGACGCAAATAAGTATTTTAGTGCTGATTTTTATTTTTCATGAAATAAGGAACCTTTCATACAATATTTACTTTGGCATTGAGGTAGTTCTTGATCCCAAGTTCCGTTTTCCAGGCAATGCAAGATGCTCACGTCTTTGTCAGTATCATTGAGGTTGATGGTGAATCCTGGCTTACATTCAGCCACTACAATACTTCCATAAACGTTTCCATCTGCTTGACCTTCTAAGAAGTCTCTGTTCTCTGTTGCATTTAAGTCAGGGCATCTCATAACTTTATTGAAATACAATTTGATAAGTTTATATTTACTTAAATATCTTAAAATAGCAGCAAAAAACCAAGTCCCTTACTTGTTGAAAACACTTAGGTTAGTCCAACATTATTTTTGAAAATAAAGTAGCTCGTAATGGCCAAAAGGGATAATTACAAGCACATTTAGTAAAATCATACAATCTCCCATAGCTAGTATAAAGTTAAAACATTGCCAATGAATGTGGTTGATAATAAAGGAAAATAAACAATAATTATGAATTATTTGTCTTATGACCTTTTGATTAACCAAAAGAACATTGGGACCTTAAATATTGCACTGAATTATTAAGCAATTATAAACAGCCCCTCACCACTGCATAGTTTGATATCATTGTCCCAGGTACCATTATCACATTTCAAGGTCAAGTCTATCTCACCATCTAGGAACCTATGACCTAAGTCACATCTGAAGGTTACTTTGTCTCCAGGGTATTTAGAGTTCAAGGATCCAGAGAATATTGCAGCATTATCAGGGACAGTCAAGTTTGAGCAATAAGCCACTGAAAACATGCATTTAATAATGTTAAAGATTTTGAAATACAAAAAAAAAATTGTGTTAAACTGTCAAACTCTGAACCACTCAATCAATACATTGAACAGAGACTAAATAATCAATAACAAAACAAACCCTTAAACTTATATTTGGAAACATCTAACTCTGAACCACTGATGAAAACCTGTTTCTGATATGTTCAATCCTGGTATACGTACATGGTGTGATGTCTCCCATAGCTACAGATATCTGATCAGCATGGTTTTCTTTGAATATATTGTTCTCGTCAGCATCTAAATAAAAGTCCATAACAATATGCATTTAGACTTTATGGTAAAGTGGGGGGGGGGGGGACATTTCAAAAACAATATTAAAGAGTTTAGGAAAATTACTTTTTTTTGCAGTAAGATGAGATGAACAGAGATGACGAAATGCTTTTTTGAATCACCATAACAACACCCAAAAGATTTAAATTGTTATGATGAATTGAAAACTCTATACATAATTATTTTTCAGTCAATCCAGTAGGTTTAATATGCAAGATCTTTTTTTTTAAGGAAACCAGTTGAAATTCAAAAGAAATAAAAGGAAACGTATTCTTTTTTGCTTGATAATTAAAACAATGATCATGTTAGCAATTATAATACACAAGAGGCAGGGATACATAGGTGATTTTGAAAAAAGTATTGGTTTAAGGTTTTTGATTGATGTCCTTAGAAATAGTAAACATAAAAAAAAAAATTATCCAAAATAATGTTCCCGAAACACATTTTTGGTTTTATATTTCAGTGAACTTTATGATCTTTTTTAACACGAATACAACTAAATTTCAGATTTGGATTAATTGATTGATAACATCACTTGAAAAGACATTTAGAAACCAAACCTCAGCTATGTTGGACAGCAAAGTGTTTTATCTGGAGTGGTTCAGATCAGATCATATTGAGTCATTTTAGGGAATTTGTTTGCATACATGTGTGTAGTTCTCTAATTAGATATACAAAAGGATATCTTGACATGTTTGTGGACTAAATAAATTTCCTGGATGTAACTAAATATTGAAAGAAATCTTTCAATCTTTCAAATAGCAAATTTGTTTTAGCCTAAACCACTTTTTGATTTCCCAGTTTTGCAAATTTGTATAATTTTCAGACCAAGTATGCATTAATTCCTTTTTTTTTTACTGAGACTTCTTTTTACATAATTATGTCACTCACAAATGTTGTGTTTACGGTTTATCTACATAGTCTACAGCCTTATGGTGTATGTTGTAAGGTTTCATCCCTGTAGGATATAATATGACCAAAGAGGTGTGAAATTGATATACCGTATTTGTTCGAATTGCTATTTTTTTCGAGAGCCCTTTTGACCTGGCGCTTATTCGAACAGGGGCGCTTATTTTTAAGATCAGTATATAAAAATAGGAAAATCCGAGAAGAACTAAGAAGAAAAAAACGATGACACTTTTTAATATGAAAAACGGAAACTTTTTATTTTATGCTTGCACCATTCTCTGATATGATACGTTTCGAGTCTACTCCATACTTCCGAGCAGCAGCGTCTTTCGTTAAGCCATTCTTTACATCTGCTATAGCTTCCATTAAAGTAAATAATATAACTGTGTAGTTTACGTTTCTTGTTATCAATGCCCTTTTTAAATTCAGAGTTACAACGCTTGCGTTTACCGATGTCAGGCATATCAATAAACTATGATAATTGATTTAAAAGTCACTGTTTGATTGAAAGTTATTCCCACCTTAATTATCCCCTTTGTTATAGATCTTGTGATTTCATAGCTATTAATCTTTATTAAAGACAATGCATTAAAAGTTTTAGTCTAGAATATTCAGTACCAAGTATAAGACTACAGGCTAGCGGCACTGTCTGACAGGCTAACCGGAAGTTGTTACTATTCGAGCACCCCGGCGCTTATTTTTTTAGAAGGGTCTATTAGGAGGGCGCTTATTCGAACCGGTGGCTATTCGAACGGGGGCGGCAAATCGAACATATACGGTATACGTGAAAAAAACTTTTTTTTACCTGTTTCCTCATTAGTAACAGCATTTTGAACAGCTTGTTTAAACCTTTCCTCCAGTTGCTTTATCGTGTCTCTTATATCCTTTGTTGTCTTTCTTAAAAACTGTTTAAAGTTGTATTTCACAATCACACTTCCTTTTCTGTAAAAATTAAACACATCATAATTATTTATGTTTCAAATTAATTTCTAATTGTTAAAGAAAGACACTTATTTCTATTGTAAAGCATTATTTTACTAAAACAATCCTTTTAGCCCCCCGAGATGATACAAATGAATCTATAAACAGCTTTTGAACTAAAGTGAAGTGTTTCATTGATTTACTAATCCAATAGTGTGAATGTCTTTTATCATAAGTCATTGGGTTGGATCAAAAATGATCATTTGTTTTACCCTTGTATTGCATGTTTAATTTCTTATAATCATTTGATAATTTTAAACCTGTATGATGAAACACTGCAGGTATTTGCATGCTTTCCACATTCATGAACATTGATTTCTTCTTTTAATCCAGATGACAACTAAAAGTTGAAAAAGAAATAAAACTCTCAGACAAGTATATTATTTGCTAATGTTATAAAATAGAGAGCATTGTTTTTAAAAATATTTTTAATGTGATTATCATGTTAAACGATTTAATAATTTAGACTTCAGCATTGCTAGCTGCTAGAGCGTCAGGCATTTTATGTTATAATGTTGAATCATGCAATTACATGTGTATTGTTTTTTTGTGATCAATTTCATAACATAATTATGTAAAAAACGATCATGAAGAGAACTTCGCGATATCGCTTTTATGACAGTTATAACAGTCTCTTTTTGTTTACATAATTTTGTATACATTGTATGAAACGAGATAGCTGTAACTTTAGCAAGACTAACATCAGACACACATACTCAACATAAATTTAACTTTGAGAAGAACAAATCTTAGAGTTAAAAAAATCATTACATCCTTGCATAATGTCTTCGACATTTCTATATAGTCCTGACTTGTTTCATCATTCAAGGTTTCAGAGAAAGTCATGGTTGCAAATCTCATAGATACATTATAAGACACTGGAATAGAATTAAAAATATGTTCTATCAGTATAAAATATTGATGAACAGAAGTGTACAAATGAGTGCAAATTGAATGAGTTGTTAAACTAAGATATCATGGAAAATATAACAAAGTTATATGAATATTCACTAAGTTGTAGGAAAAACTAATTAAGTTACAGTAACATCTGTTTTACAAACATTATGTGAATAACTGGTAATGATTCTTGCATTATTGTGAATGTATGCACTTAACATTTTAAATGCTTATTAGTTTGTTAAATATATATATGATCCACCTTGATATCAAATGAGATGTCACCACCAAAATAGAAAAAAAAACGAACAAAAAAAACAACCTCATATGTTTTCTAAATCAGTGGGCACATCTTTGCAAATCAAACACAATGCAACTTCTATCTGTAATGGAAAAAAATACATACCAATGTTGCAAACTGGTTCCTCCTCGGATGAGTTCGCTGAAAAAGCATGTTAACCAAGGGTAAAGTAAGACACACCTTGAAGTCGATATCAACAGATTTAAATCCCTATTTGTCAATTACCCTGGCTTTAAATACTTTTTAGTGGGGTTTGAATTTGCTTCAAGACACACATTTCATTTGTGTTTAAATTGATTGCTATCGATTGAAAAAACATTGCCAAACAACAGCCAATGAGCAAGTAGACACATTCGAATTCATCTTAAAATAATGTTGGTTTGCTGAATTTTTTTTCAGCCTTGCTTCAGAAAGTAAGAGGTGGGTTATTCGATAGTTTCAAGATACACATAACCTTTATGATATTCACTATATCGTCATTTCCTTCTACTGTTATAAGCTACACAGTTTTTAGACAATGGTATGAGGTCACCACCAAAATAGAAAGAAAAAAAAACGAACAAAAAAAAAACCGATGTTCAAAATCATATTGATAAATATGTGTTATGTAATGTTTACCTTATCCAAAACAAAACACTTTGTAGCTTAAGCAAAACCCCTACTCTCCCTCAGAGACAGTTATTGATGTGAGACCACTGACAATATTTATACCAATGACATTTCATACAATTTTAACAATATTTTCCCAGTAAGCTAACAATGATTCTTGCATCAAACGTTCTATAAAAGTATAAAGTTAATATATAGAAAACATGTTTTTTGAAAAAAAAATCCTGAATTCCATTTTCCCCAAAAGCAAAAAAAATATACTTACAGTATGTGATACAAATTGGAACTGTTATGATAGCTATTAGTACAAATATAGCCATCAATATCCCAAGGGTTTTAAGGCATCTGGTCATTTTAGAACTATATTAAAGAAAAAGTGCAAAAATGAAACAAGCAAATGTATTCATCCAATCAAAAATATTTATGAATATCTGTCTTAATGAGGTAACAGACTTGGAAAACTTGAAGGAACTATTTTACATAAACAAAGTTTCAGAACAAAAGGGGGGCTGGATGGAGTCAGTCTATGTATTTTAAATAATAACTTTGTTTCTCGCCAAACCAACAGACTTTTTGGTAATGTTTCTGACATAGTTTCTTAGTCAGTGAATCCCATTTGATGATGTTTTAGAATGAACATTTTGTTATTTTCAACTGTGTATATGCTAGATGAATACCTATTCTCCTGGCGATGTCGACCATGACCTTGATGGTGATGTTGGCCATGATGCCTTTGCGGGTTAACACCATACATGTTTCCCATAGCATGCGCCACTGAGTACATGGCAACTGCTGGCTGCTTGGTATAAGAAAATGAGTAAACATAAAATTGGGCATCAACAGTACTTGGAACTAGGCACGATTATTCCCCGAAAAATATGAAACAAACTGATATAACAAGGACAGAGTTATCATATAATTTGACACTTACCCTATGAGGAGACCCATAGTATGGTTGGGACATATTGGTGCAGATTTGTTTTTTCTTCTATTATCCTATATGTATCTAAGTATAAATGAAAACAAGCTTTTTCTATCTAATGTAATTTCTCAGGGGGCATAAACATGTTCCCAGACAGGTATAAGGGACTACAATTATTCAGAATATTAAAAGCTCGGTTTTTTGTATACTAAAAGTAAACTAAACAATGTAAAATCAGCCTAAGCACCAACTGGAATTGATTTTAATATTGTTGATCTTCGATGAAAACATACATGTAGTAGCAGTTTGAAAATCTCTTTTTTGAAAATCTCTATTTATTAGGTATTTATAACATGGGAAATCTAGTCTAAAAATGCTTTAATTGCCATTTAAAAGCATGTTCTGACTAGGAAGCCTATGTTTAAATTATGACAACTGATCTAAAAGGCATGATAGGGGTCATAGTTCATTCAAAGCCACCCCTTATGAATCTAATTTTATCTTTGTTTTGTTATGTATAGCTTCTGAAATGAAAACAACATGAGGGTAATTGATATACTTTACATCACGACTTTTTGACGTTTACTCATACAAAAACGTTTTCTACAGAAGAATGGCATTCAACCCGTTTGGCTCTCTGAAAGTCATCAAACACACATCGTTAAGAATGTGTAAGTTAAGGCCATCGAATTTATTGCATAATTTAGAAAAAATAAATAAAATCATAATAGTTTTATTTCAAATGTGAAAAACAAGTTTTTAAATTTTCAAAAAGAAATTTTAGATTTTGGTATTAAAAAACACCGTTTAAAAAATGGTACACTATCAAGTAGCCTTGCCTTATGTAGTAGTTTCACAATTATATGCTGGTATTTTGTTTTTATTACACTTGTTTTGATACATTTTGTTGTTTTTCATAGTTACTAATTAGTTGTGTACATGTAGTACAAAATCAAATTGAAATTCGTAATACCGTAGTTGCTCGATCTGCTGCCCCTGTCCGAATAGCCGCCGGGTCGAATAAGCGCC
>JAVSBT010331407.1:0-11542 GCA_033118115.1 Pharyngocirrus eroticus
TTTTAGCTCGTGAAACCCATGGTTGCTCGTGAAACCTAGCAACCTTGGGTTTCACGAGCTAAAACACGACATATCTTGATGACGTAGCTCCACAAAATTAGCGCAAATTCTACACAGCATTCATAGCTCAATCAACCCGAAACCTCTCTAATATTAGGAAGTGAAAGCAAAAAAAATTTAGGCTTGGTTTGGATTGGAAATAGAAACACAGGTAGACTGGTCATGTAATCATATGTCTCCTTGCTTTTTCTCATAGGCTAATGTCATGTTACCTTTAGGGGTTCATCCGACAAGTTTTGGTTATGAGCCTGAATTGTATAGTTATCCACACTCATATATGATGTCACCAGTGAGTAAAAGGATGACTGTCATGAACCTAATTGGTTTTGTTGCAGTGCTAGCTTTCATAGACAGTTGAAACTGCTTTAGTTCCCTCTAAGCATGTTGCTTGCAATGAAAATAACAAATTGTGTAATTGGTTTTCATGTATGTAAAATAATTAATGAATTACTAAATTGGTAAAAGGATTTAATCTCATACAATGCTAAAAAATGATTGTAAATAATGCCTCAAAGGTGGAAGTAGTACAACTAGGTAACCTGATCTTCCAATTATGTCATAATTATGAAGAAAAAAACTACTGCTGAAAGGGTCGTTGTTGTTGCAAAATTGATTATTATAAGTTGCAAACACAAGAATCCATGCTGGTGTATGCCAAGTATACACTGAGCTTTACTTTACTTAAGTTTTGGCATACACCATGTCATTAATATCATACACTGAGCTTTGATATTCTAGAGTATGCTACTTACAATAGTCAATTTTGCAACAACAAAGACCCCTTCAGCTAAACTAATGTAATGTAATTTTGCTCAGATTTTAACCTATTTGTCTTGGGGAAATATACCACTTAGCCCTGTCCCACACTGATGCCATGATACGCTCTATTTAACAGATCCTTTCTGCTTGTTTTCTGCTTTCTCTAAAACACTATTCTTGGGCAAATGACAGTAATTAACCAATTATTTTGTGTTTAATTGTATATGCTGAGTCATAAGTTTTGCTGATCCTGAGATGTATTATACTTTAATTAATTTTAAAATCTTGATTATTCTGCTTTGTGAACCCTGCCTACCCATCCAATCTATAGGCTATCTAATCCTTTAAGAAATAATCTAGTGTTGTTATAATAAAGTCTGTTTTTGGTAATTATTTTATCAAAAGATGTATAGTCATGAATGGTAATTTGACTTCTGTTACTAGTGTTAGGTTTAACTTAAAGTTTAATGCAATACAAAACTACAGTAATGATGATGATCTTACTTTTCACTGTTTATTTTTCATGGTTTATTTTTGGTTATATCCTTGCATTGCACCTGAACAGTACTGCTTGCAAAATTTAAGTGAAATATTATTATGACCTCAATACCATATTTCGGGGAAACTGACAAAACTAGAGACACTGGGTATTAAAAACTTGGTACTGGTAGCCAACTGTGTATATTATGGATATTTTGATTCCATAAAAGATAAATATGTTGTTATATATGGAATATATTTATTGCCACATGGCAAATGTTAAATAGAATAAAACTTTACGGCAAGTCCAAATATATTTTTCGTGTATTATTTGCTACTTTTCGTAGTAATTATTTTCATCTGCATTTTTTTACCTACAGATGAATGCAGACCTTGGTGTAGACTATTTGAGTATGCAACAAATGCCCCAGCATATGGAACATGTGATTCAAGGACAGCACAATGTGACACCTCCTTTAGAAGATATTGCAGCACAATCTGCAAGAGACAGGTAAGAGTTGTAAAATGCAGTTGAAATACTTAGTCACAATATGAGATAAAAACAGATGTCTTGCCATAGTTCCTAGCTATTTGCAAGGCCAAAATTACTAATTAGTCATGCATAAAGACAAGACTTTCAAAGACCTTTTGTTGTCTTATAGGGTGTCTGCCAGACTGCCATAAAAATATGTCCCAAGACTGCTCTTGATCTAGCAAGACTGATTAAATTACAGGTCTAGCAGGGTTTTATACCTTGGGCATTGACAAAAAATGAAACAAACGTGTTATCATTTCAAAAAGTAAAGATTAAAACTTTTATTCACAATTCTATTTTCAAAGCAGAAGCTTATTATCTCTACAATGAGAAATAATAAATACTCCAATTCCCCCTTTTTTCAGTGAAACTGAAGGTCCAGGAGGTCTTGACAAAAAGAGAAAAGAGAAGTCAAAAGAGAAAAAGAAAAAGAAAGAAAAACAAATTCCAAAGCTTCATGTCATGTCTGTAGAAAAAGAGAGTGATATGGTGGAGTGTCAACTTGAAACAGCAAAACATTCAGCTGTAACATTCAAATTTAATCTAGATGCAGATTCACCCAATGAAATTGCTATGGGTTTGGTGAGTGGAATGCTTCTTTCTTCCATATTTTAGATTAAAGTATTTGGTGGATAACATGCCCAGAGACAAAATTCTGATTTGCTATCTATTAATTTATTTAATGAAAGGTATTAATTAATATCAAAATACTATTGAATTTAAGCATTTACAGAGGTTGTCATCCATATTTTTCTGACTTGTAGATTGATGCTTCTTTTTTGTCAAAAGAGCACTCGACAAACTTTCAAGAACAAATTGCAGAAATAATTCGCAAAGCAAAAGATAATCCGCAACAGTCACAGCGATCAGACACAACACCAGTAACCAGTCCAAGTACAGCCCGGAAAGTTCCAAATACTAATGGAGGAGCAAGTCAGGAACTCGATTCTAAGGTAGAATAAAAAGTCAGGGTGGTGGATTGTGAGCACTTTCTTGTAAAACTACAAGTTATCTAAGAAAAGCAACCAGCATATCAAAAGGAGAAATGAATTTTGTAATAGCGAGAAAACAGTTGCACCCTTTAATTGTCTACTAGGGGTTGCATTTAAGATCGCTCATCTCTATTTGATTTTGTAAACCTTCATAAGGTTGGCATGTGATACTTGAAAGCTTGAGCATGGGTTTATTCCTCTTTTCTTTGGAAAAGGTTTATTATTTTTGTTTTCAAAGCTTACTTAAAATTTATTTCTTCTATATTTTGGTTGCTTTTTTGTCAATCTTTTACCCTTTTTAAGATAAAATAGATAGATGGATTATGGTATATTTTTGCTGAATATACTTATATATTAATATACGAGTACTAGTATTAATATACCAGTACTAGTGACCAATAATGCACTGCTAGGGGGATTTACCTCAACCCTAAAATATTTAGCTTAAACAATGCAAGGCATGGTTAAGAAATCATAGATTACACACCATTTCTGGTGTTCTTGCAGAAGCAGACAAATGAGCAGTTAACAAGTTCAGAAACAGTTGAACATGAACCCTCAACTCCAGTCAAACCTGTCCTTACCACGGGTCAATCAGTAGAAGATAATGGAGCAGGGCTAAACACAAACCCATCCACGTCAACTCCCATTAAGGCTAATAAAAAGTTTACAGTTAAGCCTGTGGATGAAGCTGCACTTGATCAATCTGATGGAGATCCAGATCATAGTAGATCTATGAGTACATCAAGGCAGCCTAGTGTAGAACCAGATATTAATCCCTCTGCATCTGAAGCAATTTTGGCTAGTTCCAGAGTAGCTAAACCAGCAAACATCCAACCAGCTGAGTTGCTGAGTGGATACTCATCCAATGAAAACACTTTTACACGCCCCAAAGGTTCAGAGACAATGAATTTTGAAAATTTGAAACATCAATTGAATGAAGTGATGACTACGCAAGGTGATAAGACTGGACAAATACCTACAAGCTTACCTTCAACACCCTTGATGAATCAGCAGATGAATATTCCTGGTATGATGGGACAAGATTATGCCGCTTTTGCAAGTTACAGACAGCAAGGGATGCATCAGACATCTCTCCCACAACAGCTATTACTTGGCTCACAGTCGGGGCTGCCAACTTTCAATACAAATCCTTTGCAGCAGCCAGGAATGGTAACCCAATTAGGAATACCAGTAGCGCAGTATCAAATGCCACCACACATAGGATACCCTGCAAACCCGTACTTAGTGCAGCAACAAATACCACAGTATAATCCAGCATTTTTGCAAGCATTTCAGCAGTGGCTAGTACAGCAATATGGTCTTGGAGGAGGATTACAGCCAATGCCTGGACAGGATGGTGTGTACTCTGCCGCACAAAATGGGAATCGCCCAAATATGACCAATACAACAATGTCCGCAGGAGAACACCATCCAATAAATGGTATGGCCGGAACAACTCAGTCTGCTGGGACCCTAACATCACCAAAAAAACAAACTGAACAACATGTGGAAAGCAGCCAAATGATTGGACACAATCTATCTTCTACTCTAGGAACTACTGGTAGTGCCTCAATGCCAAACATTGGGGATGCAAGCATGTATATGCAATCTTCTATGCCCTTAGGGACATCTACTCCAATCTCTAAGCAATCCAATGCAATGTATCCAGATGTAATTGCAAGCCATGGGATGCCATTTGATCCTAATGATATGAAGGGGGCAAAGAAAGTTGAAAGACCTCCTAATCTTGCCACATTAGAACAAGCACTTATAGAAAAATTACATGGCAATAGGAAGACCCCCTTGCTTCCTCCAAATACAAGTATGTCTCCAAGTCCAGTTATGCCTATAATACCTGGACATTTTATTAATCCAATACCTGGACACATACCTCCTGCAGGACCACTGTTGCCTGCAACCCTTTCACAAATAGGGATGATGAATCCAATACCTAGCAACCCCTCTGCAATGTCTGTAGAAGAACAGCCAATTGAATCAAATGTGAATCTCAGCACAACTACATCAGTTGTTAAACCAATCATGACAACAAGTGAAGATATCAAGGAAACTGACCACCAGAACGCTGTTGCCGCAAGAAGTATCTTGTCAGAAAATCAAGTAGACAAAAATGAGGATCAAGTTACAAAAGATATTCCACCAGTCTCTGAAACAGCTTCACAAATTTCAGATACAGATATTAAAGATTCAAAAGACTTTATAAGTACAGAACAGAAAAAAGATAGTAAGACTGTGCAAAAGAAATCTAGGTTTTTAGTCACAGCTGTGGTTGAATCTAAAGAAAAACAGTCCTCAGTTGATCTTGAAACACCCCCTTCTGACAAGAGTGAGACAAGCACAGAAGATAAAGTAGCAGCAAATTCTGTAAAAGAGGATGGGAAAAATACCGAAGAAATATCAATACCTGATGATACATCTGCAAAACAAAAAGGAAAAATGGATGAAGGAACAAGTGAAACTGTTAAAAGTGAAGATCAAAAGCTATTAACAAAGACAGCAAGCACAGATCTGGAAAAGACTGAAGATAAATCTAATACAGATACAAATTCAACCACACAAGTAATAGGAGCAGAAAAGGCAGGCAATAATGAAGACAGTGAAAAGGTTAAGAAGACTCCCAGTGTAACAGAGGAAACACAAGATGATGGTAATTCATCCATTCAAATAAATGGTGGAAAAACCCCTATTGTTTCTTCTCCTCGAAAAACACCAGCCCCAAAAAATGTTAAAAAAACGGGTCGCTTTCAAGTATTAAAAGTAAAGGAAGTTTCTCAAAAGGAAAATGATGTCAACAAATCACAAAATACAACAGCAAGCAGTAGCCTAAAATCTGTAGAAGAAAAAAGTAACATTTCACCAGCAGATCTTCAACCTACTCTGGTTAGTACCGCAACTCATAAAGATGTAGGGAAAGGTGCTATTGCTGCTACCACAAGAAGGGTCTCAAATACAATGCTTGGTGCAAGTGCAGCAACTTTACAGCATCAACTTAGCCCTAATCAGATTGTCCTTCCAAATGTTTCTCATGCTGTTGCAGTTTCAGTTGCTAATCATATAGGAATGACGAGTGCCTCTAATGTAAGTATGCAGCACAGTTCAACAACCCCTGTTTTAGATGTGGCTAGTTCTTTGTTTAGTTCATCTACTTATTCAAGACATGGCATGGCTTTTTCTACACCTTTACATAGGCATTCTTTAGTTGAAAGTGATCTTAGCTGTGTACAAGATATTTTTGGCAAATCTGTAGAATCGCCTGTTTATCAAAAGAACTGTGCACCCTTGAGAGTTCACCATACAACGTCTTATGGCTTTCCAAGGATATCTGAATTTCCTGTGAGGAGGCGTCAGTCTGTACCTGCTATGCACATGCATGTTTTTAACCCTCAAAATTTATACCACCGTTACCAATATGCACAGGGCACATATAGTGACAATTCTAATGACTTTATAATAGAACCCCCCAACTATCAACTATCACACTTTCCTCCTGATTCATTGCACGATGACACCCTTACCAGCATGGATGTCAAGCAAGCTCAAAATCTGAGAGAAGTCAAATCATCCAATCAGGTTAGTTGGACCCACCTTGATAAAGCACAAGTTCCTCCTTTAGAATGTTTCTCCTTTAGATCGTAAGATTACCACTTAGTCTGACAGCTGAGTGCCAAAAAGTATGCTACAGAATGAATTGATGTACAAAAAGGATGAGGATGCAGACACACCTGATGCAAAAGATGTGTTTTGGTATTAGAATCAAATTTTACACAAGAATCTTTAAGGGTGATTTGGTGCTTTTTTCACATAACGTCTTTTTCCTGGTGGAAGCGACAATTGTCTTTAAAAAACACTGTGTTCAGCCATGATAGGTAGCTCGTGGTCGCGTGCAAATATGACAACTGTGATCTTTAAACTTTGGCACTAAAGTCCAAATTCGTTGAAATTAAAACGAAAATACAACATTGATCAATTTTTCGCCATAATTCATGTGCTGCCAAAGTAACATGACTATTAGCATATGCAAATTATTTTATTTCACAAAATATGGGATATAAAATATAAAATGATATAAAAATTTACCTGTTTCTTTTCTATTTGAAACAATTTGCATATTAGTGGCAAAGGGCAAAGATTATGGTGATCATGTTCTTGTGCTACCACATGCGACCGATCATGGTGGAACACATTGTATTTTTAACGAAAATGGTCGCTTCAACCAGGAAAAAAGCACCAAATCTCGCTTAATGATTCATGCTTGATATTTGATTCTTATACCAAAACACATAATTTGAACTGGGTGAGCCTGCGTCGTCATCGTTTTTGCACATCAAATTCACAGTTTTTCGGGCTTAGTTGTCGGACTAACTTGGTTCTTCTGCCATGGCTGCTATATACACATTTTTCATCTCGAGATTTGGTCAAGCTTTTTGTAGTTCTTACAAACTGTAGCTCCTACAAAAAAAAACAAATTTTCTGCAATCAATTTGGAACATTGTACTACGCCTACCTGGATAACTAAATGAAAAGGTCTTCTAATAAATGTAAACCTCCTCTGTAAGCCATGACAGAGGAACCGTGGTTACTATGGATTACTTATATTTTGTTGTTATGCAATACAACTGCACAACCAAATAAGAATGGATAGCACTAAAGGTATGGGATCAATGGTGCCTGGTACTGGATGAAGTGGATAGTAGTGGCCTTAATTAACATTATAACAATACAGAGGAAGAAATTGATATGATATGGATAAAAACAATGAAACATGTATGTGCATGTACTGACCAATGAGCCTTTGTATGTCTTTCTTCCTGGGATGCATTTGTAAAAGAAATGTCATAAATATGTGGTACAGGCTACACTTTTTATAGTAGTGGACGGGTTCTACAGATTATTGTCAATAATATTGCTCAAACAGCTAGCAACAGAAATCTACAGAAATTGTCCCCCAGATTTTAGTTTTATTTTGGCACTTTTTTGTTTTCATTGCACCTACCATAGCATTTATGATGTTTCAATATTTTTTTTGAAATTTCATATTAGTAAATTTTATACTTTCAATCATTTCTTATGGGTGTGGATAACCCTATTCTTTGCTGTAGGCTATACTAATATTATTTGTCCTTTATTATGGCACTGCATTACCATTTTTTTTAACTGTCTGCCAACTGTGGTTCCACTTCTTTTTGGTTGTGTTATGTTGTAAAGCTCATTCAGAAAACATGATAAAATATTATTGTAAATTGAATTAATATGTAGTTTATATATTAGCTGCTGCTACGCACAACAGGTTAATGCAAATATTGTTCTTACATTTCAGGTTCATCTTATTCCATCTGACCAACTGCAAGCATTAGTTGTAAAGTAAGTGTGCTTTTTTTCTCACTAAAAGTTAGATAATTATGAGAAAAACAAAACAACCTATGAAAATGACATGGTATTTACTTTTTTTTAATTTAACCATTTGTCTTTTCAGGCACAAACAAGAAACTCTTGCACTACAAAGTAAACATAGTGAAGAACTTTCTACCATGGTGCAACATCAACAACAGATATCCCCAGGCACTCCTTTGCAGTTTACCAGTTCTATTATGCCCCCTTTGACTCCTACCAATATGGGTTCACCATCCCTTGTTCAAGGACTAGGAGTGAATCCAGTAAATGTTCCTGATGTCAATCAAATGATGCGTATGCAGTATATGATGCCTGATTCAACAAACCATCCATTGCATGGGATTGTTTCTAATGTATCAACTGTAGAACAACCTAAAAAACAATTGGATAACCTAACAAAACCAGTCAGTGATACAGACTCAGCAGTGACACCTGTTGGACAAGATGAACCTTTCAAAAGACCCGTTGGCTTACCACCCAATAAAAAATATCTGACTGAGAAAAATACCACATCAAGAACACCTTCTCCTGCAGGGGAATCTAATGTACCATCACAGGTATCATCTGTACTCACTGGTAGTACACCAGCTGACCCCAGTACTAATGCTAGCATTCCAAGTAGTTCTGTGGAGTCGTCTCACGGAGTACAACAGGTTGTTGCAAATGAATTACAAGCTAAGGAAAGGTCTAAATCCGATCCACCACAACCTAGTCCTGCTACACCAAACTTGACAGGAGCTAGACAGAGAACTTTAACAGATTTACCTCAAGTTGGTACATTGACTCCTGACAAAAAGATTGTTCTGTCGAAACCTCTGAAAGACCCCGATGGCAATTCTCAGACAAATTTGCAGAAGACCACACAGCCTAATCAAGCACAAACTGGGCAAAATACAAATTTGAAGAGGACAAGTAGTCTTAAGGATAAAGCTAGACAATTGGAAGGAAATGTTACCACAGATGCAAACACTCCCCAAACTTCTCCAAAGCTTGGCCGTAAACTTCAGTTGCACAATCACAGTGTTCCACAAGGATTACCTCCAGCATCTCAATTGGTCCCAACCCAAGCATCGCTACCTCTACAGCAACAACAGACATCTGTTTCTTATGGACAACAGCAGCAACAGATGTTGGCTGCACAAGCTGCTTTAGATCAACAAAGAGTATTACAACAACAGCAGATGCAGGCTATAAATCAACAAATGCCAGGAATGAATCAGTATACGCCTGTTCAACAAGCAGCCATGAACCAGTATCAACAGATTCAACAGTATCTCGCCCAATTGCATTTAAATCAACATGTGGGTGTAATGCAAGGGTCCCTGCCCCACCCACAAATCCAAGGACATGCTTTATTTAACCAGTTTGCACAGCAATACCAAACCCAGTGGCCGCAGCATCAGCAATTGATGCCAGGCCAAATGGGAAATATTTGGCTTCCTCAAGCACAAACATCACAAGCCCCAACACCTACACTAGCTCCAATAAGCCAAGGAACTCTGCCACCTGCGCAGGTAGCTCCAAACGTATCTAATGTGATGGTACCAACAACGGCTGCAAGTGGTCAGATGTTACAGAACCCTGTCAGTAATCCTGTACCACCTACCACATTGCCCAAGTGAGGAAAGTCCAAAAACAGCCAGCCTTGCCCAAGTCTTTCAAAGAATAGCATCCTGCTTTAAGAATACCCATTGATACTTATAAACTTTATCTGTATGCATCTCATAAGTAAAACATACACATTTGGAAGTGTGAAGGAGAGTATCTGCAGTCTTTTATTTAGCTTTAGATCCATATGAATATGCATATTTATTATTCTTTTTGTGACTCCTAGTCCTATACTTCAGATATGTTTTGTCTTCAAATGTAGAGTTGGAATGGCACATCTTTCCTTCTGCTACTCCCTGAAATGTATAGATCAAAATCTTTGTCTATATAGTGTAATGCTATTGGAATTCAAAAATTTGAACTTTTGAAGTAATCAAGGACTAAAGTTTTGATTAGGAGTGTACAGGCAATGGTGGGTATATATAAACCCACAAGGACTAAAGTTTTGATAAGAAATGTACAGGTATTGATGGGTATATAGAAACCCATAACTTAACTATGTTAAAAGATGTTTTGAACAGGCTTTTTGATACATAGAGCAGAGAATTTAGTCTCTTTGCTTTCAACTTTGTCAAGCTCTGCTCACTTTAATGTTCAGTATTTGATTTTTTGATTTTTTAAATCATCTTGTGTACAGTTTAATAACTGCAGATACTTGAGATTCTGTGATGTACAGTATACAGATCATTGCCTTGTAAATGTTACTTCATTCTGAAAGAAGATGTATTGATATCATATTGTATTTAATGATTAATGGAAGATATTCTTTTGCACAATTTTCAAACAAACACTATATGAACAGAAACATGCAAACCATCTGTGAATTTCAAGGTGCTGTGAAAAAGTATAAGTGCTTTTAAAAATGTTCACAGATCAAGTATTTCTTTTTGAAACTTTAAGCTTGCTAAGGTTTAGAGATATAAGTGTTTATATGGTGCTGAATGAAGAATTTAAATTTAATTTAGATGGTCACTCTTTTCCATAATTGCTAAAAGGCCAGTATATTATGTACATAAAAACACACACACAAAAGGGTAACGAGAAAAGCCCTCATACATTCAACATAATTATGATTGTGAAAAATGCCTCGGCTACAAACTATAAGTTATCACTTTTGAGAAATGTTATCTTGATTGAGAAAATTGATATTATTACCTTTTGTGTAAAAAAAATTTCACTAATATCACAGTTTTATCATTAGCACCATTTGATTAAAACAATAGTTTACTTTAATATCTAGTTCTGATAGGTTATTGCACCCATATATTTCTCCACAAGATAGACTAAAATAACTTTTGCAGCTCTTTGGGATATACTCATTTATGTTAGTTTGAGGAGTATGTAAGCAGTAAAAACAAAGAATAAATTACAGTGTACATATATCAACATATTTTCTGCTTTTGCTATATTTAGATATAAGATACTTATTAGGAATAAATGGTCACATTATTTCAAGTGATGTAGAATTGCCAGAATGAAAATCTTCCATGATTGATATTTCAAATACTTCAAAAATTCACACACTCAAAAACTTCAATTTTCTTATCGATATCAAGTAGCAAAAAAGATACAATAGTAACAAGTCCGAGGATTTTCATTTTTGCATTTATTTAGCAATATTTCGCGAAAGCGGCATCATCAGGCAATAATATCTTCTATTTATTGCCTGATGATGCCGCTTTCGCGAAATATTGCT
>JAVSBT010331629.1:0-11538 GCA_033118115.1 Pharyngocirrus eroticus
TTGTTTTTGTATAAAAAATACTCCATCAAAAATAATTCTTACTCATCTTTACATCAAAGTAAAGTTGATTCTGAAATGATTTGAAAGCAATAAAGAATTTACCTTTCATAATTTCCAGGAAAAACTTTTCAAATTATGGAAAAGGAGCATTTTTTTCAGAGGACTAAAATGTTCTGAATCTAGGTCAAGGCCTTGATTAAAGGAATATCACATTGCCAATTATATAATGTTTATACAAATTCAAATGGTGGAAGAAGAGTATTTTTTAGAAAGGACTGAAATAGTTCTCAATCTAGGTCACGTTCTTGATTATAGGAATATAGGATTGCCAATACTGTTTACATAAAGACAAGAGCTTTACACTCAATTTCAAAGTAAGATTTGAATGGTCTCTAAGACTCACAGATCTATCATGCCTGGTACATAGTAATACTGTTTACCTCTCAATTGAATCTGTCTACTAGAATGCTTAAACTGTCACTTTTATGAACATGCAGTCAAACCTTTCTTTTAAACCAAAACCACAAATGTACTTCACTGAAAGAATGAAAAGATATTGTCCAAAGTATATGACAGATAACATGGTTAACTAACTGAAACATTGATTACACCGATCAATGTTCATTTTCTGAGAAAGCTGAAAAGGGGTGTGATATTCATAAGTTTCACTACCATTTTTAATAAGCCTTCGTTTGTGCATTTAAAGGACTGGCAAATATTTATAAGAGATCTTTGAGATTCTCTCACATCATGCAATGCAGACAATTTGATGGGGTTGAAGTGTTTGATATAGGGAGAATAGTTTTTAATAGCCCTAATCGAAAATATATCCTCACTAATCATAATTATCGCAGTCTTTTATCTTATCTTGAGTCTAAAATGTTAGACTGTCAGTGGTTTTGCTACACTTTATCAGCAAACCTTACTTTCTGAACTGATTTAGGGCAACTCTAGATAAGTTACACTTTTCTGAGAGCCTTCCGTTATATTATATTTGTATATGTTCTTTTTGTAACAATTTACGGAAAATAAAATATTATTATTATATTATTATTATTATCATTATTTAGATAGAAAAATGTCAAATTCTATGATTCAGCTGCTCTTCTTTTCAAAAGTGACATGGAACCTTTTAATAGACTGCTCCCATATAGATTAAAAGAAAAATGATTAAAATAGTCTCTTTGCTTCTCTTTTTGGATATCTGAACATCTTTGTGGAGGGCAACTCCAAACAGCCAGAATCCATAGGGTCTGCCTTTGTCATATAGGCCATTATAGGGGTCTGCGGGAATGTCCACCCCTAGAATGTAAAATTGAGAATAAGACATTTTTTTATCATAAATGTTGTCTACTATGTTACATAAAATTATATGTCCACCCCTAGAATGTAAAATTGAGAATAAGACATTTTTTTATCATAAATGTTGTCTACTATGTTACATAAAATTATATGAATGAATTGATTTGTGAAAGCTTTTGTCCATGAAAAGAAAACAAGAATAAAGGATTGCACATTGATCCTCACATAGGAATAAGCAAAGTTTAGGAGATTTCATGTCGTTGTAGATCAAACAAATGCACAACTCTCTGCATGCAGCAAATAACAACATCAAAAGTAAAATGCTTCTCATCAATGGTCAATGAAACACATAAAAAAAGGGCGTTTTCTGGTTTTCATTTCTAAAAATTATAACTTGCATCATGGGATCAATTTACTTGAAGGACTGAGAGACAAGCGTTTTTTTTCCCAATATAAAGTATAATTATGCAGAAATCTTGAGACTTTAGCCATTTCCTCAATGATCATGCTAGCGGATCCCTCTGTGAGAACAAAAAAGAAAATCGACCCCGGCCTGTGCATGTTTATGCATGGTTTCATCCCTATCCAGTTGTAAAATAGGATTTTTTTTTTTCAAAAAATGGTCTATACCTTTCATAACAATTAAGAGATTGACTCTTTTGCTAAATGAGCTAGAAAATTGCTTTTCAATTTTGATATACATTGTATTTCTAAGGAAAACAAAACGAATTTTACTGTTAGAAAAAATGGTGATTAGATGTTTACTGATGTCAATACATATTTATTTAGTGTAGCTTGAATTATTTTGTAGTATTGATAAGTGGAAAATAACAACAAAAAATAGTGATTATATGGAAATCCATAAATTCTATGCCAATGCCAATTTACTACTTATGATATCACTAACATCACTGGAAGTCACCATTTTTATCATCTGACAGTGTATACTTTGGGCAAATACTCCAATTCGATACAAATAATATGAAAAGTGACCACATCAGTTGGTGCTGTATTTCTGTTGTTCTGAAATTGCTCTATTATACTGGTTCCTCCTGTTTGATCAATTTTAGCATCAATCTCTATTTCAATTTCCAGATTACCTTTACAAAACAGCATGTCACTATTTTGAGATGAAGAAAATTATGATAATTATACTGTTTCTCATCAAGAGAAAGGTTGAAAAACAGTTCATAGTTTATAATTAGATACTAGGCCTTTATTGATGAATTTGACCAATAAGTGACCCTCATTTTGAAAGAGATGAGCAAATAAGGGACAAAACAAATTTAAAAAACAGCATGTCACTATTTTAAGATAAAGAAAATGATGATTATACCATTTTTCATCAAGAGAGAAGTTGAGAAATAGTCCATAGTTTTTGTTACTTAATTACTCAACCTTAATTGATGCATTTGACAAATAAGGGACCTAATTTTTGAAAGAGATGAGCAAACATGGGACAAAATGTTGACTTTTGACTATTCTAAAAGATAGAAAACCTTCTTAATTCTATCAAAATCCATATATATCAACAATCACACATACATGGGAAGGGTTTATCAAGCCATTTTATATTATGGTATTGATATCAAGTCTTGTACTAATTTTAACTTGTAATTAGAGTAAGATTTACTCCATGGTATTAAGTACCTGGATGCCTTTAATTATCCTATAATTTTGTTCCCATGTTTCTTATTAATACAGTTGGGTGTGATTTACCCCTAGGTTGAATATAATAGTTATAAGTATCTGCTGATCTGGTTGGTCAAAACAAATATGTGCAATTGTTTTCCCAATGTTGAAGGGTAGGAGATAACTTGTAGGGGGAAATTGACATATTTTACTATGCAAGGATATATGATTATATTGTAAATGTAATATTTAACAATCAAGCTATTAAAAATGACTTTTTATTTTGTTCTTGTTGACCAAATCCTATAATTTTGCAGTGGGTCCATATACAGATTCACATCATAGCTACAGGAACAAAATGGGGATCAAAGACTTCTTCTAATTTCAATGAATGTTGGTTGTTTATAGCATGAATACGATTTAGTACATATTTCTTAAGTGTTTGAGTACTATGACAAACTTTTTTGACCACACATTTTATAGTGCTTGATCTGAACATCAATATTTTCAATTTGGATAGTATACCAAATGCAAAATGATTTACCCTAAAATGGTTCTCTTATAATTAAAGCCAGTTTCCTTCAATTCCAATTACCATATAAGATGAACATAAATGGGATGTAATTGATGTTGTTGTTGTTCAAATAGGACACCACCAGTAATTATCTAATGCATTTTGAAATCCAAGCAACTCAAAATATTCGTATGGTCATTTCAAGCTCTTATGGTTGATGGAAAGCAAACACCAAGCTGAATTAAAAAGTGATAACTGTGACCACCTCATGCAGTCTTAACAATATTCATGACAAAAACATGACCTTTTGTTTTGCAATGAAGTCTAAAAATATCTTTATCCCCCCCTAATGAACCATTTGTGAGATGACCCATAATCCATGCATCAAAGGGACAGACTTAGAAAAATATGAAAATGAACAGTGTTATATAAATAGGTCAGAGTTGTTTACTGTTTATATAGTTATTATGTCAACAAAATCAAAAGTTGATAAATACCATGTTTAGAAAGTTCACAGGTTACTAGAACACATGAAAGAAAAGAAAAATCAAGGTCATTGTCATCATCATCATCATCATCATCATCATCATCATCATCATCATCATCACATATTTACCATATCTTTATCAGTAACAATTCACATACTTAAAGAAGTAGAACTTCAAATCAAAAAGTTATATAGGTTAAGTAATTGTGATTTATGATTAATTGTTTTAATCGGTATATAGACTGTAATCCCTACATAATGCTTATAGATAATTTATTTCCGGCACAATGAACAAGGCATTGAGTATAAACTCATTCTGTATTGTATGGCATCTGTGTTTCCACTTGATTGCCCTATTCATGGATATGCCAAAAAAATATTTATGAATCTGACATCAGAAAATGTATGATATTTATGTCATGATTGTCTACTGAAACAAAAAGTGCAAAACAATAAATACACAGATTATACTTACAAGTCTTACAAGAAAGGTCATGGATGGGATTCTAGTTATATTTTTTTTAAGCTTCATGCACTATGAAATCGTTCGTCTAGAGCAAAAGTTTCCTAACTACACTTTTTGATTTTTTTTAGTTAGACATGGAAAACTGTGTAATAGCATATTCTCTATCTGTTGTATGATTTCTGGAAAGACAACTAGACCCTAAATATTTCTTTTTTAATTTTGAAAATCATAAATTGCCTATGTACATCATGTGTAATAGCACAGTCTCTATCTGTTGTATGATTTCTGGAAAGACAACTAGACCCCAAATATTTCTTTTTTAATTTTGAAAATCATATATTGCCTATATACATCACGTAAAATAGGCAACGTTTTTCTTGATTATCTCAATATCTTCCAGAGTGTAGATAGGAAACTTTTGCTCTAGGCGAACGATATTCAACTTTAAGTTTCTTGGAGTTTGTTTTTAATTCTACACTAATTTCATCCCTTGCCTAATATTGCAGTCCTCGCGAATATAGTGATGTTTTGTGCAGTAAGCATAGTGATATTTATTGGTAAAGTGGAGTCAACAATAGATTTAGTGGTACCAAAATAGGACTATTTGGTGTTGCTATTTTCCACTAGTACATGTATACACTATTAGTGAAAAACAGCAACATTAAATCTAATGTAGAATCCATTTTATAACTAAATATCATTCACTAACAACACAAAGCATTATAAGGCCAAAATAAAAAGTACTTCTGTTTCGGTGGTTTCCGGTACCCTCTTCACTCTGCCAAGTTTAGTCCACAAACTACTCTTGGTTGACGTTTGATAATGTCACCCTATATCATCTTACACCTTGTCACATTGTTTAAATAAATAAAAAAAAAACAAACAAAAAAAAAAACTTTTTCCGCCCCCCCCCCCCCTCATGAGATTTTTTTCGGCCATGAGGTCAACCTTTCTCAAAACTTTAAGTTCCAAGGTAGAATCCTTTTATCTTATCATGGATCTTGGAACCAATAATATATTCTGTAATACAAAGTATCACTATATTTTCTGAGAGTGTGGTGGATTTTCATTTTTTTTTAGTTTAAGTACATGTAGTCAAAAGTACAGGGAAAATCATAGAAATGCGTTAATTTAAGAATGTCTACTTAATACACACAGACACTTCCAGTCCCATGTGCAGAATGAAACCAAATGAAAGACTGTATACTGATTTGTCTTAAATGCAAAATTTCTCAAACAAAATATGATTGCTGTAAATATTCTCTCTATGAATATGATTAATTGTCCTGGGACACTTTTGAGGAAATGGAGAGAAAAGAAATAACCTTTTTCTCTGTCACTTCAAACAATAGTTTGTTAGATAATTCTATTTGCTTGTACTTATATTTTTCTAAGTATGTTTTACATTCCAATACATTTAGTCTGCTATCAATGTCCTCCCCAAGTGGCCTGTCTATTTTGATTAGGTTGATTATAAATCTTTTTTTTCTATAAATAAGGAGAAACATATTTTTAGAAACTATAGTGATGATTATAATAGTGATACATAGTGGTAAAATATATAATCAAAACTTAATTAGATGACACCAATATATCACTATTTTGTGGTGGTGTAATCAACTTATCAATGTTTTAAGTTCATTAGAACTATTTTGATTAGTGATGTAGTAGCACCATTAAACATAGTGTTAATGTCATTTTACCACTTAACATCACTAACAACACTAAATACCACTACTTTTTCTAACAGTTTAAATGTACCCATAAACAGAAGCTTTGTCTCAGAAGAAATTGATTTGCTATTATTGGGTTGTCTTTAACTTTTTGCTATTGTTCTTATTGTATCCTTATTTTCTTTTAAATTAACTCCTTATTTTTATTTACATTTACATTTATCTTTCTTTTTTTATGCAAGGAAAGGAAGGCCCTTTTCTCCTGTCCATATAAGTGTACTGTGACATTCATGGAGGTCACAGATGATATGAGAAAGTAAACATGATAATCAATGTCAGAACATGCTTCAAAGTGGCAGTTAAACATTTTCAGACAGGACTCCCCATGTTATAAAAGGAAATATGTTTGCAAGATCTTGAATTCTTGTATATAACTAGTAAATTTTCTTTAACCACAAGTTTGTGTGTCCTGACAAGGAAAACCTTCTTTCAAAAATAAACTGTCAATATTTTTATTCCATTTATGTGTTTTCATCTTATTTCTGTTCAATTATTTTTCTCATCAATTTCAAGGAAATAATATGTCATAATGGCTTTCCTTCTTTCCACAGAAGGGAAATGAAAATGAAAAGAACTCAGCAATCCTTCATGTTCCAGCCCAGTTGCCTCATGAGGTAATACCAAAAACACATTTCCCTAGATAGAAGAGCATTTGACATATTGCAACAAGTGTCCCCAAGCAAAACTCTCCCTAAAGGAATGTAACCTCTTTTCTTTGAAAGTCTTCTACAGATGACATGGTTTGATTTTCTCCTATATCTTCTTCAACAGGTTTCTTTCTGAGTTCAAAGGTCATCCATGAAAATGAAAAACAGACAGAAAGAAAGAAAGCTCATTCATCTTTCATATAAGACGTTGTAACTGCTTTCGACTTTAATTTACTAAAATGCTTTTACTTAAACTGTCACCAAGCTTCTGTGAGTCCAGTGATTATTATTGAAGTTCGTAAACAGCATGCTTTGAAAACTCATGGGGGAAAAAGGGACTTTTATTGGTTTTTGTGTATTTTTCTGACGATGATGCTTTATTCCATAGAAAAAGTTAATTGATATTGGGACATAAATGAAATGCATTAAAATGTCCTGATGATATAGAGCATAGAAAAACTACCATTATTGCTAAACATTTTACCCTTTGATATCATAGCTTCTGATGTCATTTACAGTAGCTGTGACAGAAGCAGGTTCTGTACATTGTATGGGAAGAACCTTTGACATTTTTCTGGCTTTCAAAGTGTTGTTCCCTGGTTTTACAATTTAAAGATACTTTGTAAATCATAGGTAATTGAGATACACTGTTAGAAAAGGTAGTGTTGTTTAGTCTTGTTAGTGCTAGATTTAGTGGTACCAAAATATCACTATTTTCTGTTGCACTAACCATGAAACACTAATGGGAACACTAATGATGAAAAAGTGATTAGTGATGTATTGGCATGTGAACAGAAAAATACATTTTCATGTGTCAAAGGTCAAGATATAAAAGCATTTGACTAGATAAAATGGTTTCTTTGACCATAAGAACAACCCAATTGTACACAGATACTTCAATTAGTTACAGGTGGCATTTTTGAGAATGCCTATAGTTTCTTTTGACAATTTGACATACCTTTTCTACACAATGTCATGTAAACATATTATATGATACTTTGCTAAGTAATTTGACATATATCTTGTTGATGAAGTGGGTGGTTTTTCTCAAATTACTGATAAAAATTAACATTTACCTGCAAAATGAAAATCTTGCTACAAGGTCAACTTTAATGAATAAAAAAACCAAAAGACAATTAACAATGAAAATAAAAAAAATGAAATAGTTATCATGACAACCTAACATCAGTTCATAAAGCTTCATTTTTATTAATATTCAGAAATTGAGGAAATATTATGTGCCATGCGTAGATTCAAAATCAAAGGTTTACTGAATAGTAATGATTACACTATACAGAATCCTTGCTTTCATTGGCCCAGAAAACAGTGTATCTCAGTAATAATATAGTTTCTCTACTACTAGATTCTTTAAAAATTCTAATAATCATTGAGCCTTTAATTGCAAATATTCTAGATTATTAGAAGATTACTTTGATGTACATATCCTTTGTATATAACGACTTTTGACAGTATTGTTGCTGTATAATGTAAAGGATACATGCATGTTATTATGTAAAATACTTTAGCACTGAACCCCATTTCAAATGTACATGACCAAAGATTGATTTAAAGTATGAGAGCGCATTTTTTAAAGGGGTGATTAGTGTGTCTTTAGATTTGATAATTATGTAAATTTAGTATTTTGAAGGACATTTAAAATAGGATGTTTGATTATCTCATTGTTAAAAGAATGTCAAATTGTGTAAAATGGGTGCAAAGTGATTATTGTTTACGTGGGAGTTCATTGTGACATAAAAAAGAGAAGGAGGTCCTTTTGCTTATGTCAATGGTATTTTTGGTGAGCTTTGGCCCTAATTTCTTACCTAATTATTCGTTAATCATCTTTCCCAAAAATAGACTCACATTTTTCTCTACCCCTAAGCCATGCTAATTAACCCATTCAATTCCCTAGATACTCGCTCAATTACAGAGGTCCTACTGCAATCAAAGATATGGAAGAATATCATGTTGAGCAATCAACTGGAGAGAGACTTTCTATTTAATTGTTCCTATCAATTTTGATAGGAAGTCTAATTAAGAAAACTCCTCACGGTTTTTTGATGTATAGATGTATTGAACTTTTGATAAAGAAGGAGGGGAAAAAATGAGTACTCATATTGACTGCTATGATAAAAATGCCGAAAAAATATGGATATTTCATGCCAGAAATAACTTGATGTTTGACTTTTTGATCTCGTAATTTATCATCTATATAACCTTAAATACTTTTGCTCATGGTGGCAAAGGCTCAAATCCCTCAGTGGATTTTTTTCTTTCATATCCACCGAGAGCATAAAAAGCTATACGTCTTTGCCAAGTTCTTAAAGGTATTTATAATAGCTGTTAGCTGACTTTTTAGTGTGTGACAAGATAGTATGGGAGAAAAGATAAAGTGTAAAGATGAGATTTAAAATATCTTTTGCATTTATTGTATCATGATACAAAACTTTGAAATAACAACCCTGAATTGGGATTGAAAAAATGATGAAAGCACATTGGTCTAAGGGTGGTCAGATGTCATGATTATTTTAGCTAACAATGTGGGTTAGGGTTAGGGTTAGGGTTCACTTTTTTTTACATAAATTTGTAAACAATTCAACTGCAGTCTGATAAATATAATTAGCTTATTAGCATGTATTTGGTAAAAAATAGATAAAGAAAAAGAAAGAAATAATTAATTAATCATTAGATTTTCAAAAAAAGGAATTTGTAATGCTTGGCTGTCTTATGACAAATGTTGTGACTCCGATATCCTCAGCAGCAATGACAGTTCAAAAACCTTTGAAATCAGCTGCGTTATACAGAGAAGACACATGTACATAAAACAAAGTTGGTTTGCAATCACCAAAAATTGCAAAAATATAATGAGGACTATGACATTTCAATTTTTCAAATCACTTAAATGTGAAAAGGTTATTTTACAAAGCCATAGAACTTTAGGATCAATGTACTTTTTAGAAAAAAATTCTCTCAGCATTCGATTACATATATAATGCACCTGTCACACTTCAGGAAACATCCCCTATTGGCCTTATCAAGAAACAAAACAGATGCCTGACAGACACATTTTCCACACCCACCCACTGTGTAGCTATTGTTTGATATTTTATTGAAACACAATCCAATATTTTTGCTACCATGTATGTTTGTCATGAAAATGGGGTAATTTCATCCTTATCATTTTTTGTGTAATGTTGAAATAAAATACAAGTTCATCTTTGTTAAATGTACCTGCATGTCAGGGTGTTATCAGAAAATTCATGTTCAGTTTTATATGAAGCATAGATCAGTCAAATAATTATATCATAATATCTGTGTTATTAAGCAGTACCCACTATACTTCTAGTATATGGAGGTTTTGGCTTAGTAGCCTGTGAACTTATTTTTATTATGGTCAGATTACTATAATGATGGTGCTAAATGTGTTCGTTTTTTTGTGGGATTTTTGTTCTTGGTGCTAAAATTGTCTACAGAATCTCAATTATATTCTATGTTGTGTCTTTTATATGGGCCTCTGTGTTTGCAGCTAAGTGTGAAAAAAGTTTTGAATTGAATTGAATATCTATAGTATGTTGAAATACAATACAAGACTACTACATCTTAGCATGCTTGTTTGAGATTCTAAAATAAAGGTCAATGCCCCTGTTTTCCAAAAAGCTGCCATAACTGCAAAATCACTGGTAGGAATTAATGGACATACCTTATGTCATTATTTGTTTTAAGAGTCCAGTTATGAAAGTACATGTAAGTAGGGGGAAAAAAGCAAAAAGTGAAAGCATTTTTAGAAGGTTTTGAAACTTGAGTCTGTACTGTGAAAGTGTGTCAAGACGATCAATATCTATATAATTAAATTGACAATTTATTCACTTAAGGCTACGCTGTATTTCTGTATTGATTTATAAATCTATTTTTCAAAATGCAAAAAAAAAACCTGAGTAATTGTAGTGACCTTTCTACCTGTTCTTTGTATGTGCAAAAGAATTGGCCAAGTAGGTCAGAGCTTAATTATACCAGGTTTCTGCTGCACACGTAATTTTGTTTTTTTATCCCTTTAAGACAAGATGCTAGTCCATCCCAGGCTTCAGCTACGCATATTTTGAAGGAAGGAAGTCTGAACCAAGTTTTTTCTCCAAAGGACACAAACAGTGTCAGGGAGTTAAACCTTCACTCCATAGTACAAGTGTACAGGAATGACTCATTGTGAGCCACTTTAACCCATGTGGTAATAGGAGAAATACTTCCAGATTTGACACTTATACATAGGACTGCACCTCCCATTCCCTGGATGAATGTCTTGCCACTACATCTATCTCTGAAATACCATGCACCTAACTATCTATATGACCTCATTATCCCCTTCTAATTTGTTTACATATATCGATGCATCCTTCCATTTTCATTTGCATTTGCATCTAGTTTAGTTGGGATAAGTCTAGAACAGTTAGAATCAAAGTTATACAACCTTGAACAGGTGGTGAAGCAAGTTCTATAGAAATCACATGCAGATGGCCATCAGGACAATCACCCTGGACTTAACAAGATTTGCTGATGTTAGGAACCTTAGCTGCTTAAACTGTAAAATTGTCAAAGTTTGTGTAAAACTCCACATAATTATAAATCATAAAATGTATAAAAAATAATTCATAAGAGTCTTTTGATAGTCATAGCCAAATTTATTGAACCAGTAGTATAGTGTCAACCTTGATATCAGTTAAATCTAGACCAAAAACATACTTAAGTTTAAACCATCTTCACTT
>JAVSBT010331851.1:0-11537 GCA_033118115.1 Pharyngocirrus eroticus
CAAGTGTCAAATTTGATTAGCAGTTGACCAATTTTGTATCGCAAAATGCGATGCGATACATCCTAAATTATTCCCTGTGCAAGACATAAAGAACTGTATTTGTTTGGTTCAGGGGTCTCCATTTCATGATCATAAAGGTACTCAGGCTGACCAAAACCATAATCAATTACCATCACGAAAGTTACCAGGCTACACAGGTAGTTTTTAATAATGATACCATGCAATTATGCTATAGGACATAGCTGGCATCTTATCATCAAGTGGATTTCCCTTGAAATCCACTACAATGTAAAGAAATTTATCACAATTGTTTAACAAATCCTTTATGCCAAATACCAGTACATGTGACCATGGCTATTAGTCATTGTCCAAAAGGCTTCAAGAAATAACATAAATGAATCCAATAGCTCAAATCCTAGAATTGAATCTAATCTCATTGCAAATCTAGCACAAACTCTAAAGACGAAATTAAAATGTTCTTTGGATTAGCACCAAAATGGCCCTAAATCTTTCAGAGAAGATTGATGGGCTCATTTTAATTAAATCCACCATTACCCTTCTTTGTTCTTGGTCCTTTAACATTACCAATTACTAAAAGGATATGCAAATTGAGCAATGTTTAACTGTTTTTTCTCACATTAAAATGCATTCCAATACATTTTTCAATCCCACTGCTCAGCACGTTCGCCGTTTTTCATGCCCAAATTTGAACACATGACTCAACCAAAACACATCTCAACAGAGTTTGCAACTTACGGCCCTGACAAGATGTCTAAATAATTAATTGTCAAAACATCCCTAAAAATTAAACGCAACGTAGGCTTTGACATAATTACACAGAATCACAGAACTATGTATGTATTCCCCCCATAATCCATGAAGAAACTCTGTTACTGTGCAGAGCTAAATACCCTAATTTTTTAAATCATGATTTAAATGTTTTTGAATATAGTAGAGTACTTACCTAAAATGTCTCAAAAAAAATCAAGAATTCTTTAAGAGCCATTTTCAGCTCTTTGATAGTGCAACAAATCCAAAGTTGGTTAACTGTATGTTTCAACTTTATACTCTTTCAGATAGTTGAAAATATCATCTATACAATAAAATGATAGAATGTAATATGTAAATCTTTATCTATAAAATAAAATAAAATGAAAGTTAGTAAAACTCTGATAGGTCTATTTGTTAACAATATTTTTGAAAAACACAATTTTCATCTTATATATCTTGTTTTATCATAATCTAAGTCAGAACCTGTACTTTAATCCAAAATTCTAAAATTGAAATAATATGCAACAATACATTACATTGCTTTTTAAGATCAACAGCTCAAGAGACTAAAACAGTATGATGTGATGACAATGAGAAAGAAAAAAAGGGACCAACAGCTCAATTGATAAACTCTAGGCTTTTGACTAAAAGTGTCTTAAAATTGTAGAAAAAATTCCTAAATTTAAGAAAAAGTTACATTTCACATACCTGCGCATCTGAAATTCTTTACTGCATCATCATATCCATGAAGGAAATGAAAAAGAGAAGCACAGAGAGCTGTCTTCTCTCTTCCAACTGAGCACCTGGATAAGAGATAAAATTAACAATTCAGAATTGTTATCAAACTACTTTCAAATTCAATCTTGTCAGGTATATCCTTCCTGTTCATTAAACTACATGAATTTTTCAACAAATGGTTAAATGCAAATGAGAATGACAGGCTACCACTCTATACATTATATTAATGTATGAAATACATGGCTCTTCTGCTACTCATTCTCCAATATGTTGCTATAGCAACATGAAAGTAGTGTCACAGTATACACATTGAATTACCAAGCACCAATGAGAGCCGACTTTGCAAAGCTTAGCATTAATCTATGGACTAGGAAATAAAAAAATAAAAAGTCTAGTCAAAGTAAATGGCTCAGAAAATGAATGATGTTTTTGTACTACTATATCATACAAAATTACTCTTTACATGGATGGAATGGGCACAGTGAACAAAAACAAGTTATGATAATAAAAATCAGTTTACAAATTTGTATCTAAAATTAAAATCCCAAATGTTCTGCTGTTTTGTTAGACTTTGCTGATTTCTGTTCTCATTATTAAAAAAAAAAAACCTGTAAGAAATGCACCTGTAGCAAAACAAAACACCATATTTCTCGACAGAAACACAATCCAAGTTAGAAGATCACTACATCATCTTTGATATAATTATTTCATTGTTTAACATTTATTCATGATTTCACTGCTAAATTGTTTCAATTAAAAATCATTCCAAATGTCATATAATTATAAAACAAAGTTAGTTTATTCATTCATTCAGACTTGCTGGAACCGATTCTCATGATTAAGACATAATTACTCAATCCTCTATAGGTGAGTAATTCAGGTTTCTGACATTTTAATGAGACAATAAGAAAATACAGATTTAGACTAAAGTATTCCAAATCAATCGAATAAATTTAATCTTAATTTGAAACAATATCTAATTTATATCAGGAATTCTAGTCCAAATGCAGTTTTTGTCCCATGCTAGAGAATGTAATTCTTTGAGACATATTCTATCATCCCTGCTTCAGCATATATATATCATAGTTCATGACATATACATGTATATAATTCTCTGTGACATATGATGTTTCAAATGCACTAGCTTGAAGTATGGAGGACTGTATGTAATAAACAGTAAATTGTACACTAGAGTAAGCCTATGCAAGGATTCAAAATATTAAAGGTTCCCCAAACAAATTTGAAAACAAAATTATGAATTAGGGGTGGAAAACACAAATTTACATCAACTTAATTTACTCATCCCAACAGACACTAATAATGAATATTCGGCATTTCCTATTGTATAAATATCTTACCAGAACAGGATATTTCTCTTTTTTTTTACTGAGGCATATGTATCAATGTGCTGCCATCTGGCAATTAAATGAAATTCATCAGCCTTCGACTCAATTCACAATACGACTTTACGACACACAGCCTATCTGTCAGTTTTACCTAGACAACAATTCATGTTGAATGTTTCTGATAGATCCAAAATCGACGGTCTTAAAAACATAATTATATGCATTATGAAAAAAGTAAGTGATCAACCTACAATAATTCTATGTAATTCTTATATATTGTTAATTTTATAATTACATAACATATCGCTCTAAGGCAGTTCATGAATATTTTCAAGCAATGGATCTTGATTTATCTCATATATTTAATTCCTGTTTTCACCTTAGCCAGTAGGTGTAGATCTTTGTAGATCACTTTCAGCCACCCCATGGGATGGTAATTGAACAGAAATGAAAAATAATCAATTAATAATCATGAATAGCTGTCTTTTTGAATAGTCAGTAGAATATAATGCACTGTTCACACCAGATGGCTATGTTTAATTTCAACCATTTGAAACCCATTCAAAATGACGATTACACAATGCTTATCATGTCATGATACAAACTGCATGTATGATGTACATGTATGTATAAGCATGGTTTGATTTGAATACATTTATAATTGATGTGTGCTTAGTTTTATCTTCTTGAAAAAACTATATCAGCACTACAACTTTACAGCGGGAATCAACACAAATCACGTAATATGATGGAACTCTGCAAGTCAAACGATTTCAAATGTAATTGCAATATAGAATCGTCCTACTAATTACCATTCCAATCACAGTACCGAATTTTGTCATAATTTTTCACCTTAACACTTCTTTGGCCACATATGTATTCCAGGAATTAATTTCAAAAATACTATTCAGACCATTTATGCTGTTTGTGCTACATCTTTTCATAATTCATGTCTATAGATCCGAGTTGTCAGTGATAAGATGACTAATGTTGTAACATCTACATTTTTTCCTAGTTTCCTAGCAAAATATCGGATAGTTATCATCACATCTACACCCAATTAACCTTACACTGACATTCAGTCAAGACTATATAAACCAAGTCAACCTTATCATGAATGTATGGTAACATTTTAAATAAGATTACCTTCGTATAACTGCTATATTTTCCCTCGCCTTTCTGTCTTTTGTGAAACTACAGAAGTACTGATAATAGCGGGCTGAATCGGAAACCTATCATGATTGGCTGATTCCTTTGTTATTGTTGGTCTACCAAATCTTTCTCTTTCGAATAAAGCTTAATTTATTTTGTACATATGATATGTTGTTGCACATTATAACTCTTACAAAATACAGTACTTTTGAACTCAACTGAAAGTCTATTTTTGGCACACATTGTATTTATTTAACAAAGGTTAGTAAGCTATAACGGGTAAGCACACATTTATGGTGCTACCGATCACTTTTTTTGCTTATTTACTTTGACAGTTCGGTTGGAAGGATCTTGAATCAGGGATGTAGGCAAAGTGTATTGACAACACCAAAAACAATGAGTAATCCAACGATTGTAGTGGGTGGGGGTATACTTGCTCTATATCTGTGGTGGAGAAAAGCAAACAGCAAACCGGATAATGAAAAATGTGCTGTCCAAGTCTGCAAAAGACGTGAGCCCAGAAACCGAGTTTTCAAACTGAAACAAGTCCAAGTGCTCTTTCGACATGGAGCAAGAATCCCCCTAAAACACCTTGCAGGAGTTCCAAATTCAATCCCATACGTAAGCATGCTCCATCTATACATATGAAATATTTTTTTTGTAAATCGTGTTATCCAATTCAGAAAATAATTCTGAAATTTAACAGTTACTGCAATTTGATTTGGCACTAAAAGAAAAAAGAAAAAGAATTGTTTATCAAAAGGTAACAACAAAGCTCCACTTTTCTATGCATATAATTGTATATATATACATCACTCATAATTTCACCCATCCACCCCTTTTATCTAAAATTAATGTGCAAGAATAGAAAGTACTATCTTCAAGTTCAAGTAAAAATCATATTTTGAATGTACATCCTTCTTTTTTGTGTATGATTGGCAAATGGCAAACAGGCTTATTATGACAGTACCATCCTTGACAGAAATATTGGTCATGGTGACATTCCATACATTGTCACTGACTTGGAAGGAAATGAAAGACCAGAGTCAACACTAGACAAGATATACAGAAGAGTAATATTTAAGGTAGGAATTCTTTTATTACATTGAAAACTAAACCAACAATCCTGACAATATGCACATTTTTGGTTGAAATTTAGTGCTGCAAAAACAATGGTGAGGAATTGCAAAAAGCAAGTAATTTGCAAATCAATATTTGGTTTCTATAAGTATAAGGGATACTTGGAAAGAACGTTAACAATCTTTTTCTACTTTCTCAATTAATATTCTAGGGAGGAACTTCAGCAGGTACACTCACCGGCTACGGAAAAGACATGGCCTATGTTCTTGGCAACAAACTACGAGATAGATACATAGATGACCTCAAATTTCTAGGACCACTTTATAACTCATCAGAAGTTTAGTAAGTGAATACTTTGCAGATTGTATATTAGAACTGCACTTCAAAATGCCTTTTATTTCAGGACTTGCTTTTATAAATACCTCTCAGTTCAGGATACTTTTGTGAATAGCATTATTCTGCATGATTATATTTGATTGGACTTCTCCTTTCTATAACAGCATACTCATTCTGGTTAGGAAAACAAATGAATTAAGTTGAAAACATAGTATTTAATCAGACTGTATTTATTCCTGTTTCTTAATGATCAATTTTACATGCTGTGTCCTTTTAGTATCAGATCAACAAATGTCTCCCGATGTATTCAGTCTCTCCAATGTTTGATAGCAGGGATGTATGGCAAAAAAAGCTTTATTGGAGATGGTAATCTATATTAAATTTCTTTTTAGATTTCTGAAAACGCTATAGTAAGTTACATTGCAAAAGCCATATGGAGATGACACAGGCAGCATTGTGTTGTTTGTATTGACTCGCTGTAATTTTCTAATGTTATCATATCAAGGTGATACCTCTTTGTGCATGGGTATTTTTTATCTGTAGAATGATATGTTTTCTAAACTTTGGTCTTCTTTTCAATATTCTTTAAGTAGTGTGCATACATGCAACACCTGTCACCATAAGTCTCATATACCAAGACTTGCACACCAATTTGTTCTGTTTGATTTTTGATTTTTAAGGAGGGTAACCCATTCAGCTAACTGGTCTTCCGTGGGGTCACTGACATTCATACATCCATCCTTCCTATATACAGTAGTTTTTATATTTTTTACTAGAGTCTAGATATATGACTGTCACAACTGCTATTGTAGCTGTTCGTTGTTGCATGATGACAATATAAGATGACTACAATAGCACCCTAAAGCATTTAATTCAGACAGTTATTGTTCACTGGACTTGAGTGCTATGAAAAAAATAACCTTACTTGAACTAACTTGGGATTGAACTTGGATCTCTGGCTTTGTGATCAACTAGGCTAACCACTCAGCCATAGAAGCCCTCAAATTATAGATGTAAACATTTATACCTGGAAAGAATATTTTAGAGTGCACTTGAAAACTGTTCATCTTTGTAAAAAAAATTGTCTCTTTTAAAGATGCTCAAGCGTACAAAATGAGAAAGAAAAATGAAGGATGTGCTAACATGAGTGAAGCGCAAAGGAAACAACTAGAATCAATGCATCTGTCAGAAAAACTAATTATTCCAGTAGCCGAGGTAGCTGGTGAAAGACTATATCCTAATGTCAAAATGTGTACATTTCTGTATGCTCATGAAAAAAAGATGCTTGAAAAACTGAGAGATGATCCTGAAGAAGACTTCCTAGAGCTCAAGAAAAAAGTCAATGAAATATTAGGTAACCTTTCAGTTGTGTATTATTTTTACAACCAGAAAAAATGATTTAATTTGATTTTTGAAAAGTCTCAGAATATAAAGCCATTTCATCACTTTTTTAGAAAAATCCTTGCTCAATCTTCTATTATGGATAGCTTTCCTGCATCAGTACATAATCATTTCATAAACTTAAAAGATTTCTGTTGATTCTGAGTCTGTTTGATGTTTTAGGTTTAGCTGATGATCAGATAGTGTACAATATTTCTTTGAGAGATCACGTTGTCTCCAGGCTAACCCATGGGATACCAGTCCCAGAAAAACTTTTTAATTTAACAGATGATATTATTAAGAAGGCTGTTGAAGAATTTGCCATGCTTTTTGTTGGGGACATAGAGTAAGTCTCATCCCTTCTGGGAGCACAGTAATTCTATAGGATATAAATGATTAGGTCTTTTAAAGACTTTTAAAAACATCTTTTCTCCAATTTTCAATTCTATGCCATTTTCATATTCTCACGGATCCTGTTTTTTTTAACCCTTCCAGAACTGACCCACTACTAAAAATCACAGCTGGCCCTGTTCTAGATATGATAACAAACAATATGGAACTAGCAGTTTCAGAGCCTGATGAGTGAGTACATGAACACTTTGATGAATACACAATTGTTTTATTTGGTAGATAATGAATAGTGAAGGAATACACTCCTTAAATTTGAATATCACACATTTTCTTATTTCTCTTTTTGAATAGGGCTAAGAAGATGTACATCTACTCCTGCCATGATTCTACCATTTTACCAGTGCTTTGGGCTCTAGGGTGTTTTGAAGGTGAATGGTCGCCATATTGCGCTGATTTAAAAATTGAATTCTATGAAGATGCAAATGCAGAGTTGTTTGTCAAAGTATTTTATCTTGATAAGGTATGTATTGATACAATCTAGAGTAGTTTTTCAATGAAATTATTGATTAGAATATTCACTGCAAAAATTTGCAGTTTTGAAAACTATCAATTTTCAGCCCACTTTTTCAATATATTTTTATTTCAAAAAGGGGTTAAAAACTCTAGGACTCAACATAACAGCTATAAACATACTGTGGAAGATGATGTTTTTGGTCTTTTGATATCTTAATAATTGTAGATGAAAAAAAACTATATACATGTACTCTTTTTTGGTGTTTTTTTAATATCTTGAGTCAAGTGTAGTGAAATATGAGTGGAATCGAATTGTGGTTAAGGATACCCTTAAGCCAAAGATATATTTTATAGCAATATTGTTGAAAATGATATTTTGGGACATATGCTCACACATTAAAAAAAATACAATTTGACCCTCATCCCCACTGTCTATACCACTTTTATGACTGAACTATTTTTATTCCAGGAAAAGGTGCTATGCAACCAGAAAGAGGCTTTGGTATCTTTTGAAACTTTCAAAGAAATTGTAGGAAAATATAGAACCGGTGATGGAGCGTGGACTGGTTTGTGTGGAGCAGGAGTTAGTGAAGCATATGAGCATGCAGCTTCAACAGGTTATAAAAAACCTAGGATAGTTTGATATAGAATATAATCTTAATAAGGATGTTCCATAGCTCTATGTTTAAGAGTTAAGATAGTTAAGGATAAAGAATTATCTCATTTCTAGGGGTAATGTTTCCTTAGAATTTAGTGAAGAACTAATCTTGTGACAATTACCTTGAAAATAAGCCAAAGTTCAATCAGTATTAGGAATACAATGGAAGTAGGGATTTTAATTCATCATTATTAAAAAAAAGGCTAATGACCTCAAATGTGTTAGTCAGTATTGTAAATGTTTTCGACTTATTGCAAAGCATGTCATGCATATTTCAATGTCAAATACAAACAAGTAGTCAAATCAAGAACTTTTGGAGGAACAATATATTACACTCATATATATAATTATGAAATAATAAAGAAGTTCAACAGAATAAGATACTCGGTTTGAAACCTTGCCAGAATTGTAATCAGGGTAAAATTAGATATTACAAATTATTAATATCATAAACTTAAATGTTTTAAATCATGTATAAAAAATGGAAAATAGTGATATACATATTTTTATTCATATTGAATAGTCTTATTATAGTTTTACAGATTTGTTGTCCTATTACTGAATTTTTACATGTTTTGATATGTTATTATTAACTGATATAATTATATACAAAAAGGTACACATTTTAGTACTAGTACTAGTATCATGTTCAATTTTTTGCCATAGACTTGTTATCAAACCTGTGATAAGAATGAATTGTTAAGGAAATAAATCGTATGTAAGCTATCATTGTTTGTGTTTTACAAGTTTTTTGTTATGTAAGTTGTTTGCCATCAAAAAGGTAAGTTTTTATATGTTAATGGTGTAAGTTATTTGCACTGAAATTAAAATAAAGGCGTACAATAAATATGATGTGTAATTCTTATGCAACAACCAGAAGAAATTATTTATTGTCTAATTTCAATTGTTTTAATAATTATGCAGAGAACATAAGGTAAACAATAAAATTAATGAAAAGTAGATTTTTAGAATAAATCATTAGAATTTGATATGCATTGTTCCTTTTTAAAAATTGACAGGCTCCGCCGTCATGAATCCCAAAGACGAGGAAGCTGAAGAACCAGAAGACTTTATCTATGAGCCAGACATAATACCACCAGTTATACCTCATCCCTGTGAAGGAAAAAGGTAAGTTCAAGGAAAATGTAGCTACAGATTGAATAACTGCCTTGTGAAAAATGAATTTGAAAACATTTAATGAGGACGTCAAGATGAGATATGTAGAATTATTTTACATTAAATATCAAAACAATATTTGAGCATAATGCAAAACTATAAAATTTCACTATTTTTACAACTTTAAAGTATTTTTATGCAAGAATTATTTCATTGTCAAATATTTTGATATTTTCTGACATCATTTCTTACCATCACTGTTTTTTCCATGTAATGTTAGTCAGGTTAAACAAACTTAAATACTATTTTCTAACCCAGGAGTTTTTTTCTATCATCTGTTGCAGGAAATCCATAGATCCAATTGTGATTCCCAAAGATGATACCTCTTTCAATGCAGAATCCTGCAAACTTGATCCAAAGAAATATTGAGGATTTTAGACTAAATCCACAATATCCCTTTTTTTCTTCTTCTTTAAAGTGATCCAGCAAACAGTAATTCTATTAACATACCTGAAATAGAATTACTTAGTTTTTCCACACAAAATTTTACAGAGATAACCTGCAGATTTTAAATGTTTTCACCATAGACATAATTGTCAATCAACATCAGATGTATACAAAAGCACATGGCAAACTGGATAACTTTCTCTTCAAGTGATCAAGAAATGTTGTATTGCAATACAAGAGCGATTACTTCAATCATGTTTAGATTCATTTGTTTGATTTCCGATACAATATTTTATTTCTTCAGAAAACTATAATGATATGTGGTGCTCCATTATCTTCCGATTGGCTGTGTGCTTTTGTATATTCTAGAACAGAAACCATGTGAATGTTAATTTGATTAACTGTACATGTAGAATGAATCAATCCTCTGGTTTTGCTTTTTAAGGTGAAATATGAAGTCTATATATTTGTAAAAAGTATGTGAATATCATACTTTTAAGTTGACTAACTATTATTTACAAAATGCCAAGTGGAGATTTTAATACTCATTGTGTATTCCATGTTCAAAAAGGTGGGACACCTTTGTATTCTTAGTAGTTGCAGTTTTCCACTGGTATATTCCCGACTTGTTCAAATAGGCTTCATAGAAAAAGACCTTCAGCCTTCAGGAATGGTTCTGAATTTGAGAGGCATTTCTCCAAAGATTTATATATGCAGTATTCTCATAGAAGTTGGTCCAGTGATCACATTTTGTTTGCTCCATGTGTATTTCTACATCGAGTTGTCCCCAAAAGTTCCTCAAGTCAGTGAACTGTGTATGTAAATGGGAATTACAAAAATCTATTTTATGTCAAGATGAACAATCGCATACTATGTCTCAGAACCTTTAATCAACCCAACATCACCCACATGTTGATATTGGCCATACCTTTTATTCAAAAAGATTATTTTCATATTTATAAAGGTAGATATATATATATATATACACTATATGTATTCCTAAAAACAAGGTAGTATTTTACATTTACATATCTACATAACGTCCTTACAAAGCAAAACCAGATGAGAGACTGTTATTTTTTTAATTTCTTAAACTATGTTTTGTTTGGGGAACATGCATGAAAAATGAATGTACAACAAAATTATATTCTTTAATATATCAGACTTATCTGAGCAATCCAAGAAATCTAACTACTAATCTCAAAAGACAAACTGAAACAATAAACATGATATAACAACTAGCTTCTTCTTGGCTTATTCCATTTTCAAGTTCTGAGCTACCAGCACTACCTTCACTTGCTACAATTTCAATGATTAATATTCAAATGTATTGTATCTGGTGATTATTGAAACTTGTAGTTACTTCTCATAATATGTATGTAATTCATCTGACTTGAACTTTTCTCCTGAATCCATTGCCAACTGATAACTACTTATTCGAACTTTTCTCACCACCAGCATATAACCAGTAACTAACAGTGAACCATGAAAGCTATATTGATTTCTCATTGCATATCTAATAATTCAGATGAAGCCATATTGTCTGACAGCTGAGTGCCAAAAAGTACGCATGTTAACAAATTGATGTGCAAATCCGATGAGGACGCAGGCTCACCCAGTGCAAATGATGTGTTTTGATATAAGAATCA
>JAVSBT010331962.1:0-11535 GCA_033118115.1 Pharyngocirrus eroticus
ACTTTTAACTCAGACATGACGAACGCAGCTGTTTGAAATTACCCGAAAGGGTGTACAACAGTATTAAAAGATAGATAAAAAGATAGATAAACAATTAATACTTTTAAAAAAGTACTTGCTTTACATGTAAATGGAATTGGAAAATCTAAGTTAAGAAATATTTATAAGTTAATCAAAATATATGTCATAACTCTAAGCCTTCTGAAGTTGAATGATTCTAATTAATCTTAAGGCATTGTAATAGTTGCAGTCAACTACAAAATAACTGTTTATGACCATAAAAAGTGACTCCAAGCCCCATGTTGCGGGTTATCAGAGCTAGGAGTGAGTTCATTCTATGGTTATTAATCTTAAGTTGAAAGTATATTCTTCTCAATTTCAAATGTTTGTCTTTTTACTTTGCAAATTCACTACATGTATTAGCCTTTAGGTTTTGTCCATAATACATTGGCAATAACAGAAATGACTTTGATATTAAAGAACATGAAAAATTTGTGAGAGGAATGCACTGGGAATAGTAAAAAAATTGGTCCACTTTATTCTATCCTGACTTCTTTATACAATTGATATTATCAATAAGAATATGACATGGTATAACTATAGCTCTCCTTATGACAGTAAATAAGATAAGAAAATATGAAAGTTACAACAGAGAAGTACATGTATTGTTTGAAATTTACTTATTTTTCAAGTTATCAAAAATCTCCTGAACATTTTGTGTGGGATATCTTATTTGAGAGAGAGATTATGATCAGAATTATTAGAAGGATTATTATTAAATCATACTCTGATATATTGGGTATTATACCATAGAAGTATTTAAACATGTATGCATGTGTGTGTTGATTTGTTTGAATAACCTATAACTATCGGCTGAATCGTTTATCATGCAAAGGCGTTCTTTTCCTATACTAGACAGATTTGAGGGTGCTGAAGTTATGCGCTCGTGACTTATAATCTATTCTACTGATTGTAATAGGAAGTTATATAATAATCAGCTGAAAGTATTCTTTGCAGGTCAAGGTGTGTATAGAGGATTTCAAAATTATACTCCCAAAGTTTTTTAATGCAAAAAGTACAGAAAGTGGTCAAAGGTGAAATAATTTCTTTTCTAGAAATGAACACTATTCCATTTAGAAACTAACCATAAGTTACAAGAATGATTTTTTTTTAGATATGTAAAAAGAATTGCAATTTATTTTTTTCTAATAGATCTTTGATATGGACTTTAATGTGGAAAATCTACTTTGGGACTCTGAATATGAAATGTTTTGAATTTTACATTGGCGCCTTTAACTTTAAAAAATCATAACATTACCATTTGGCAAACAGTGTCAAAATGGTTTTTTATTAGATATCATGGTTTCACAGTGTGACTTTCATTTTGATTATGATTTTAAATTCAAACTTGGAGGTGTTTTTTCTTTTAAAACCATAGAATTTATCATTCAGATATTTATGTGAATATTGTAACATTTTATTCTTGGTTTTATTTAACTGCACATCACCCAATACCTCATTTACCAGTAAGGGATCAAACACACCTTGTACTTTACCATTCATTCATTCATTAGTATCGTCTCCTAGAAGGAGGCTGAGTCCAATGGACTGCCACTTTCTTCTGTCTCTGGCTTCGTTAGTACAGTCGTGGATATTATACTATCTTCTTCTTAGTATAATATCCAAGAATTGTCTTTTAAAAGAAAATCTCTTAATGATAAAAGTTAGCATTCTTGTTTTTAAATGTCTTGTAACTGTTTATTGAATTCTCTATACCAATTGCGGCCAATAAAGAGTATCTTTATCTTTATCTTAATCTTTATCTTGACCATGCATATGTTCAATAATGTTTTGGTTCATGACATCTTCAGGTCATTACGTCTTCCAGAGATAAATAGTTGAAAAAATATCTTTTAAGAAAGTCATTGAACCTTTTTTATTTTATGTACCCAAATAATTATGTTGTTTATATTATAATATAAACAATATAGTTATTTGGGTACATTATTTGGGATAATTATCAATTCATCTGTTGATATAAGTTAGCTTCGAAATAGTATAATTAAAAAGCCCTGTCCCATACAGACAATAATCAGAATCTAGGGCTAAGTCTTGGTCATCTGGTGGTCCAGGGAAATCGGGCCATGTCCTTATGATGACGCATGGTTGAAAATAAACGTACACGTGCATCAATATACATGTATTATATTACGCCAATGGAACGACATGCTAAATGCCCACTGTTCTCTCTTATTCAAGTATAGTTTGATTCTTTGTAATGCCATTCAATAAAAGGGACAGATAACCCAGAGTCAAGTGAACCTTAAGTAAGGGTGGCTCCTTTAGATGATATAATATTTAGCTATTTGTTTTGTATTCATATTAGTGGGTCCCTATGAGAATAAAATTGTAAATATTGCCCCCTAGCCTGTTTGTTTGTGTCCTGTGTTAAGCACAGCTTGATGATGAAATTGAAAAGATCAAAATTTGTTACTGCTGTATTTAGTTCTAGAAGGTTTAGAATATGTTGTTCCCATAACATTTGAATAAAAAATGACCATTAGGAGCAAAAACTATATACACATGACAAGAATCAGCTAGACTGAAATGGTTTGATGCTGGTTTAACTACAATGATATGAAATTATATGGCTGTTAGTGGATAATGCTGGTATGTATTGTACAATAGATATAATTTGATATGATGGCATGAGACCATTTTAAAAGAATGCAATTTCATCACTGCTGGGGTAAAGCCTTTATCATTCAATGAATAACAAATATCTCATACATTTAAATACTATAGTATTTGACTTTTGGTATCACACGTCACATCGAAGTATTTCAGGTTCCTAGAATTAATGAGATTCAAGTTGCAACCAGTTATTCAGAAGGTTTTTAATTCAGAGCAAGTCAAATTTCGACAGAAGCCTTTGATGATAGAGAGATTGCTGTACATGTAAAAAACTTAGGAGGTTATTTGTTCAACTTTTAATGAAAGAAAAAGGGAGAAGAAAACCTAGAAATACTGTTGAAAGTTTTAGTAATTGCTGCAATATCATGTGATTGAAAGAAAGAGTGGAATTTCTCAAATAACTAAAACGGAGATTGCAACAAGTTCATCTATTACTCACACTTTCGGACTGGTGGTCAAAATAACAGAAATCATGTGGAATAGCTATGCAGTTCAGCTTCAGAAAATTCTTCTGATCATTTTCATATTCCCTAAACAGGCAGGGAATGCTTTTTCTCATTTCAAACCTGACCATGGTCAGACTTGTAACATAGCCTTGGTAGGAAAACATGCATCCTTAGTCTATTCAACCTACCGCTATTTTCTGTGTACATCAACATTTCCATCAGATTTTCCTGTCACAGAGAATCTGAAAACAAGTTACAACAAATATGGACAATTCAATAATAGTTCTCTAAAAAATAATGGATATCAAGTAAGTAGTGACGTTGAAACAACTGATTACAATCATCTTTAGTGGTATTTGGGAAGTAAGATATTCTGAATGTTTAACGAGTTGGATAACATTTTTAACATTTAATTGTCAATGGTTTCAAACTAAGTAACTGGTGGTAAGCATGTGACCATCAGTTTTATGAAAGAGGTGATTTCGTTTCAGGGCATTGACAATTAGGTATCTGTAACTTTTGAAATGTGAGATGTCACTTCTGGGAATTGACTTCACATTATGGTTATAAATACTAGTACATCACAATAGAATTAAGTATATTTCCATTGATTTGTTTCCAAAACATCCAGTTTTTTTCACTGATTTTTGCATGTGAGGTGCAACTTGTTTGCAGCAGGTGGTTGCACTTTGATTATCATTCTTTACAGCTGTAATAAAAGTGCCTTTGAATATGATTTCTGATACTTAAATGTGTGTAGAACATTCTGTCTTTACAGCAGAATGAAAGTGATAAAATATGCCTCTGAGCTGTTAGATGTGACAGGCTTGAATTGATGTTAAATGTGAAAGATTAATATAGAAATGTACAAACAACTTCTCTGAAATATTTTTTACAGCTAGCACTGATGAGTTATAAATGTTGACATCTTTTGAATAGTAATCTTTTATCTGATATTTCAGGTGGAACTCGGAATCCATGAGGTACTTCTCTATCTTGGGACTATAGATATCGATAGTCTCAAAAGAGATAGTCCTTTTGGACAAAACCTTTCGGTAAGTTAAAAGAAATTATGCTAACTGATCCACTCTGGTGTTCTTTTTCTTTTTCTAGTTTATTCCTTAGCATGACAGGAAGTCGTTCATTATGTTTATGGTCTTGGTTTTACTAATTTTATATTTTTTTGGTTCTTTTTCTTTTTAGAAACAGTCTTTGTAATATTTTCTGTATTTTCTAATAGGCACTCTTACTCTTAGTTTCTCAGTTCAATCTTCGTGTAGCATAGTTATTAGTACAACTTTTTATTTGGCTCTATAGAACTTTTTTCATACCACAATTCTTAATTATGATGTCACTTTATGGTTTTAATTGTGATAGCTTTACCCTGCAGCAGCTTGTTACTTACGGCACATATTTAACCCTTCTACATGTTTATCTTTACATACATTGAAGTTTTTACTGTATGTTAACATTTTGCTTATATAACATAGTTGTGCTGCTTGTAGAAATAGACCACAATTTTAACATTGTCATAATAGGGAATCATATGAAACGGTATAATTAGTGAATAGTCATCAGAAATTGTTGTATGCAAAAATCTATACAAATCAGATTACATTATTCCCTGCTGTCTCATGTTTATTTCCACGAATATTGTTTAAAAAATTGTTCTTAAAAAGAATACCAAATCTTAGGTTTCATTAAGGTGATGTTAAGTCATACATTTATTTACTACTGTAGTGTCTTACAATTCACTTAGAATGTGATTGATTACCTGAAAGTCTCATTTTGTAAATAATAGACCATGCAAAAGAAATTGCATTGATTTTTTTTTCCATCTGCATATCATCCTAATGCATATGGGATTATTGACAGGTATCCTAGAGATAGATTACTCGTCTCATTAAGATATTGTTATGAATTCATATTGTATGCAAGACAAAAGATGAAAGAAACAACACTGAAAGCTTATTGAAAGCTTAAAAGAATATGTGAAACTTTCCCCCTCTATAACCTTTGAGTAAACAACCTCATCAGCAAAGGAGTGCTATACATCTTCCAAAGTATTGATGTGTAAATTCAGTTTTTCCAAGCTTTCAATGTCTGGCATTACTTTGTTAGTTATCTAACTCTGTACCACCATTGTAGTTTGTAGCTTTGCTAGAATTATAAAAGTATACAATAGCTAAAAAAAAAAAAGAACTAGAATAAAAGAAGCTGGAGGGATTTTAACTGTCAGATATGAATTCATCCTTAGACACAAAATCAATCTCATGTTGAGAGGATTATTTCTGTAGTTCTAATTAAGATTTGATATGTAAAGGGTTTTTCGGGGCATATCAAATATATCAGATATGGCTTATTACTTTTTGAAGTAGAAGTTTCAGTGAAAGTTGTGTGTTGTGTAGAGAACCTAAATTGATTCACTGATGCAGTAACTGTAATCCTTAGAAGAAAGAAAAAAAGGGATGGGTTTGCTTTAACTGATGATAACCAGGAATAGAAATATCAATACACCATGGAATAACTTGAAGTGAGTTTTCTTGTCCTGGAATAATAGTGGTTTTAATAGGGATCATTAGCATAAAGTTAGAGAAGAAAAGTCTAAAGGAGGAGGTGTGGCTCTATTGCTTATGATTTTAAAGGAAACCTCATGCTTCAGTCATAAACAGAACACAAGTTATACAAATACCATGTTTGTAGTATGATGGATGAGTCATACATGTATGCGTTTTGTCATTTTACGTTTGAAGCAAGCATTGAAAATATATTATGATGACTCTTTCTTTAGATGTGCATTTTATTAGTAATGTTTTGGAGGAAACTACCTATAGATGAGTCATACTTTGATGAATTGTTGGCCAATGAAACAGGAACAGAGGTATTGCACATGATATTGAAGCATACATGTGTTGAATGACACAGGCATAAACACTGGAGTGGTGTTGTTTTGTAGCAAATGTTGTTGGTATAATAGTGAATTGTGGTGGAATAAGACTGAAATTGGACTTTTTTTGTTGAACTATTGGTCTATTGGTCATAACTTATACAGAAATATAAACTATTTTGCCTTCAAGAAAAGGCAAATCACAGTTAAGTAAGTTCATAACTTGATTTATTACTATTGCTTGTTTTTCATTGGTTGATATAGATATGCTCTAGTATGTGACGCACAGTACTAAGACATATGTGTAATAAGCATTCTTGGTTTGGTGCTTTACCAGGTAAGTGTTTTAAAAATACCAGTACCAGCTGACAATTTGACATTAAGAAGCAAAAAACCTACTCCAAATAGGTTCATTTTTGAATTTATTTGCAAATGTTCGTTGTTAACTACAACATCTTCAGGCAATAATTGTTGCCTGAAAATGTTGTAGTTAAATTCAAAAATGAACCTATTCAGAGTAGCTTTTTTGTTTCTTAGTATTTTAAATCTTAGTTATAACTTCTGATGAATAGGTTCAGGTACACTGTTACCTGCTTTATGTGACCACTGCTTTGAGAGACCACCTATTCTCAATGCACCGATTGCATGATACTAGTCTGTAGTAGTTAACCTCTCATGAGAGACCACCTGTCTTATGTGACCATTTTTTCTTGGCTGATGGGGAGGTCACATAATGCAGGATCTACTGTATATTCTTGGAGAATTCAATTAAGAAACTCAAATCATAACCATTAGAATCAGCAATTTTTTTACTAAAAGAACTCTTGTCATATTGACCAAGTTAGGTTTTTTTATAATTAATTTTAAAATTGATGATAATAGAAGTTTGGTGAGTATAAAAGACAACACCACTCTACAATCTGGGTATGTAAAATAAGAAAGAATAGAATGTAAAACAAAATGATAGACTTGAAAGCATAACTTATCTTATGCACAGTAAAATGTAAACATCTGGACAATTCATATGATTGTAAAAGTTTGGGGAGATAAACCAACATCTCTTGAAGGCAATGAAATATGAATATATGGTCCTAAAGTATAAGAGACATTGTATCAAAATCATATAATTTTTATCCATAACTTCATTTTTGAAGCAAAAAAGCTTGTGTAAATGAATAGGTCAATTTTTGAATTTATTAGTAAATTTTCGTTGTTAACTACAACATCTTCAGGCAACAACTGTCATTTTTGAGCAATTACAAAAAGAAAAAATCCAAATATAATTTATTCCCCCCACAAAAAACATTTGCAAAAAATAGAAGTTGGTAACAGAGTTTAACATATTTCACTGTCCGCCTACCTTCCCCCCTAAACAATTTGAGTTTTTTTTTTATTGAAGCTCATCTACAACTTTCAATACATATTTTTGACCAGTAAAAGAATATATGTTTGGTTACATAACAACATCACTGAAAGTTCATTTCCCTTTGTATAATTTATTACAAAAAATCAAAAAAGTTGACATGTTAAAAAAAACCTTAAAAATAAACTAACCTTTTTTTACATATTTCAAGTCAACTCCTTCAATTTTTGAACAAAAAGTTATCAAAATACAAAACATTTTATTTTTATTTTTTCTAGGGAAAATTGATATATATTTATGGTTTATACAAATTAATGCTATCATGTTTCGATCAGAAATGTAAACATTTGCCTAAAAGGTATCTCTTGGCCTTCAGGTGAGTGGGAAGAAATATGTCAGGTCAGGTGAGACATGTCAACGTCACCTTTTCATTTCAGTAGGGTGAAAAGTTGCAAAAGACAACTCTCAGTGCATGGTCAATGGCCTTAATATTTAGGTCAATTTGTATATATTGTGGAAATGTGGTAAAAAAAAATGATCGGTGTGAAACATTTCAACATTGATAATGATAAAACAATAATGTCAGAGAACAAAGTAATCTCAAAATCATCAATTCCTGCCATTTACAGGAAAACCATTGTTTGTGGATATTCAATGGCAAACAAATGTTTGTGGATATTCAAAGGAAAACAATTGTTTGTGGATATTCAAACGAAAACAAGGAGGGGAGCAAGACTTTTTTTTAAGAAAATACTAAGATAAAAATCATTTCAAAATAAAAGCCCCCAGTCTCTTTTGCAATGAAATGAGAATTCAAAACATAGCTGAAAGGCCTGTGGCATAAAACTGTCTTTGTTTTTCATAAAGGTAAAAAATGTACAATACTGTACAGATTTTTTTTAAAAACAATTCTCTCTATGGCTTTTCTTTGCTTCAAATGTGTATTGAAGAAAGCCTATATTTTAAGAACATATGTAGTAACAATAAGGGCCCTTCTTCTTTACTTTGATTTATGATCAAAGAGTCTACAATAGGAATGTTTACCAAAATTGTTTAGAAATTAAAAACTATTATAAGGGCAGGGAAAGAGCCCCAGCAGTGGAGATGGCACCTCTCTAAGTGCTGGATGTTGATTTAGGGGAGGCAAAGTGCAATATGTAGAATCTTTATATTTATCCTTGAAACATACACATTTTTGGGGCATCGTATGTGTGTGCTTTTTGGATTATTGACATGATAACCAAGTATTTGGTGTCATATCTATGTGTGTACATTGGTGTTGTCTTAATATCTAATTTACACATGATGATAGCAACCTTTAGTCCCTGCTTATGGTACTACATCAATGATTTTAGTAGATAGCCTATTCTAGTTTTGAAGTGTACATAGACTTGAAAAGATGGAGTATTCTAGTGTGTATGCATTTCTGTAAGCTAAAACAATAAAGCTCACAGTCATAAGAGAATGACAAGGGTAAACTTACAACGACTAAGTGTAGCGTAGAAAAGGGCAAAAGTTTGCTTCAGTAATACATTCGTATTACAATCATTAATCTGCTAGAGTTCAGGTGAGTGTATTTTGTTCAAACGTTTTTTTCGCAAAAGTCTAAAAACCTGTGCTTATCATTGTTTCATCAACAAGTATTCAGAAAGACAGGTATGAAAATGAATATCACAAAAATTAAGAGATTAGCATTGCTATATATAATCAATGTCAAATTTGAAAGATTTGAATGTGGGAAAGAAAAATTAGGCTGTAAAGTGTAAATTACTAATAAGTCTAATGGAGTCTCACGAGACAAAATATTCATTACTTGTTGATTAATAATTAATTCATTATTGTATGTTCAGAAATGCTGATGTTTGTTCTATTGCCTATTAAAGTAAGCTGATCCAGCCTTGAAGTAAAAAATTAATGATGAATTTTTTTGAAAATTGTAGCAATGTGTTTCTGTATCTTTTTCATTCTGAAATTTAGCTCTATTCGCAAGATATCATATGGTTTGAAATTAATTTGTTTCATTAGAGACACACAATTTTTTTGCGGAATTAATTTCAATCTAAGGTAAAATATTCAAAGGTTCTCTCTGACCTTGTAGTGATAGGGATGTGTTCGAAAGCTCAACATTTTGTAAGGATTATGTTCTAGTCAGTAGTGGATTATGATATCCAGAAAAATTGTATCTCCAATCGTTTAGTATTGTATATGCGTCATATAAGATTGATATTGAATGTACTATCTAAGGTTGAGTCAGGGTACAAAAGTCAAAGAACAATCTATTTATTGTTTCAAATCTGGGTCCAAGCCGAACTTGATAAGACATTTTCATTTCAGGTTTGTGAAGTGCAGTTTGAGATGTTTGGACGAAATGTGAATGAGTCCCTATAAAGGGCAACATTAGATATTAGTTTTCCAATTCACATTAAACCTATCTTAATTTTTGTTAGCATAAATCATAGTATGAAGAGGAGAACTTCTTGGATGGTTTTGCTCTAAATGAACTTTTGATAATGCCATAGTTAGCATAATTTTTTTGCCCTTTTTGATCAATACCTGGATGACTTTAACCATCTTATCAAACACATTCCAAACACAAGGACAAACTAATAGACATAATGTACTAGTAGGATGTACATGTAATTGTTTAATCAATTTTAGAAAATGAAACATTCTTAATGTCAAGAGGTATGTCAGTCAAGGTCAAGAAAAGAAAATGTAGAACAAGAAAAAGCATGACAACATGATAGTCCTCATAAAAAATAAATCTTTCATTTTTCAGAAGATGTGTTTTTTTCGAACAAGATTAAGGAAAAAAACCCCAAAACATTGTAAATAATATCAATTATTTCTTCTTTTCAGAAAATGTTCTTACCGAGTATGGATGAAGTCACTTGGTCATATATTGTGCTGGTATTGGCATTGGTGCCCTGGCTTTGTTATCTTTTAGTGGGAACATTTTTCATTATGGGTATTGTTTATGGGTAAGTACATAATTGGTATCCTTTCAGTTCTGTTGATTTTGTCAGTTAATGGCTGGACAACATGACTGTACACTGTTAGACAGTTTGTAGGTAAAAGTTTGTTGTTTTGTAGAAGAATGATAATTTTATTAGTTACTCCTGTAGCCCAGCCGACACTAAATAACTCTTCATAATCCATGAAAATTATTTTGAAGATTGTGTAACAGTAACATTAAACAATTTCAAACACAATTGTATGCTGACAATTTTTCATTCAGTATTAAAGAAAGGTGAAACATAAACAGAAACTGGCATTGAAAGGAGACAGAAGATACGTTATCATTAGTCCTCAAGTTATTTGTTTAGACTCATTACTTTAGAAAACGTTGATAATAAAACTGAAAGATGCATAAAAACTTGACGTGATGTCAGCACACCATAGGACTAACAATCTAGAGCTAACAGCTATGGGAATGGTTGAGTAAGCCTATTAGATCTATAGGTTGCGAGTTCAAATCCCAAAGGCCCTTCAAACAAGCAACTTTATCACTGCTACTAATCAGCCCACTTAGATGATTACAAAATTGTTGCCTCGGATATGAAAGATATGTGTCCCTTTGTCAGGGATAGGGTACTGTTAAAAAAAAAAGTGCAATTTGAGGCTGGTATGGAGGTGTTTTACAATGAATGGTGAAAATATAAAGTGTTGGCCATATGTGTAGGTGTGTGTTCTCAACAAAGAGTTCCATTATAATGAAATAATGTATGAGCATTTCAAAATTTTAAACCTTGTCTACAATGACAAGAAATTTAGTTCCGTTTCAAAGAACGCTGGTCAATTCCTAGTGTTTGTATAAGTAAATAGATAAATTATAACCTAAGATTTTGACACAACAGCCTCTTTTTTTCTTTGCTTTAGAACAAGTACTTGTTAAATATGATAATATCCTGCATAATTATCATATTTTGTAAAACTATTCTTGCACTCACAATAGGGCATGCTAAAATACCATACAAATGCATATTGTTATACCATATCATTTTGAACAATTAAGATACATAAAAGCTATATTACCATATGCATTCTTTCATCATCGTGATTTTCAATCAATGTTTCTGCACATACGGCATAGCATGCATGCTTGAAATATCTATTCAAATAGTAAAAATAGGTGTACCTGTAAT
>JAVSBT010332184.1:16120-26606 GCA_033118115.1 Pharyngocirrus eroticus
CGAAGAAACTATCAAGAAGTTATCCCTAGCCCTCCATTTCCATGAAAATTGAAATTACAAGTCTTTTGCTGGATTATTTTGCCATCTGAAAATCATCAAAGATAAGACTGAACAGAAAAAGAAAAGAGATCTCCCTTTTTTTTTCTTTCTTTGTGTCATCTTCTTTTTCTTCCCAATTTAAGATTGATGTAAAATTGTCAGAGCTGTAAACTAAGATCCCCATCATCTTGTATCATGCATTACATCAAAAACACTTTTCAGGGCAGCTGTTTGTTAGAAAAGAGATGTTCTTAAGTTGTTGAAAACAAGCGCCAAAGTGTTTTCCTGTATTTGGTTTTCCACTCCAGGCAATCAGATAATGAAATAGAAGTAATCCAAAGGGCTAAAGACAGGCTTTAATAATTTATAGATATTGATGTCTTCTGCTAAATGCCTCACCCCCTTAAACAGGTGTGGTAATCAATGATAGGCCAGATTAACCGCAGGCCAAATTTTTCCGACTCAAATGTCTCTACTCTTCGTCAATTTGAAACACCTAAAAAAAATTTAAGCTATCTCCAAACATCACTTTTATGTTTAATGTTTTCCGCAAAGACAGATCGGAGAGGATAGAATTTTAATAGTCATTTTCCATGACAATCAATGAGCTTTAAAAGATGTATCAAAAGGCCAACCTAAGATTGTAACAGCAGTTGCAGAACTAGTTCTGTTTCTACTGTAGTTCTAATCCGCTTGGTAAATTCCATTACAGAAATCTTAAGACCAGATAAAAGATAAGACCCCACTTGACACAAGGAAAATATTTCTATCACATTTAAAAAGGATGAATTAATTTAACCTAAAGAAAGTTTTTTTTTGTGTCACAATTTGAATATTTTCTTGATTTTAAACTTTTATTTTATGTTTTGATGAAATTATTTTTCAGATGCACTTTATATTAACACAAATTTTCTTAGTTTTTTTCAGCTCATTTTATTAGTTTGCAGATAACCTCACCCCATCAAAAAAAATACAACAAAGTCTATTTCAATTCATATCAGAAAAAGTTTCATCATGTTAAAAAATAGAAATAAAATATCACACCAGGAATCTGTGATAAAAAACACAACTAAACAAAGAATATCATGAAACGTTTGATACAAGTAATACCATTTAAAGCTTTTTTCCTTTCCTGTTGTTCTTATTGATGGGATTCCCATCATCAATGTTTTTTGCCGCCTTTTATTTGACATGTGAATAATCAGTGTGTAGAAGCAGCCATCCTAATGCACCGCTGCATGTTGTAGTATTGATGAAACTTTTCAGATATTTAGCAGTTGCATGTACTGACTTTGAAATTGTTGATTATTTTGCCAATAAAAAATAATCATCCCCATTGATTACATGTTAAACAAGTGGTAAAGTTGAGTGAGAATCATTAGACCTGCATACCACAAGTGTTAAACTTTACTACACTTTTATTGACTTTACTATAGAAGCTCTTTTTCAACTTTTCATTCATAGAATTTTGAATTGATACTGAAAATAAAAGTTTGTGTAATATGTTACTTTTATGTTTGAGAAATATTTGATTTATATAAACTTATATGTTTTCAAATTTCATTTTTATTTGTTGAATTATTTTTTAATGTTTCACTGATAGGCGTTCTTCTGTTTATTCATTATTTTGTGAATAAGTTCTTGTATTTTACTAATCATAGTTTATTTTGATTGCAATATTTTGTGAGAATCTTTGATGAAATTTTTTTTTATTTATTCAATTAATGATATGTATTTGTTTGTCCTATTCTTAATTTCCAATGTTTTGTTTTGTCATTGTAGCATGTAAAAGAAAAGACCAAGAAGTCCAGAAAACAGAAAATCCAGCACCAAAGAAACCTCGCCTGGTTTTTACAGACATACAAAGGCGCACTCTATTGGCAATATTTAAAGAAACAAAAAGACCCAGCAAAGAAATGCAGGCTACAATTGCAGAACAATTAGGACTCAAAGTGTCAACAGTTGCAAATTTTTTCATGAATGCTCGTAGGCGATCACAGGATAAATACATTGACGATGCTAGTGACACTTCTCAACACACAGGGGTCAGCACAGACGGGTCAACGCAAAATTGACTAGATGACCTTTTCGCAAAAAGACCTGTATAAAACTCATATGAAATGTCTGAGTTCTAATTCATGAATAATTCACAAATTAATGACTACAGTCCCCCCCTTCAAATACACAAGGGCTTCATATCTGTTGGGGGGAACAGAATTTTGTGCAACATATTAATGGTTTAAACAAATCCAAGGAATTATTTTCTGGCTACTCATCAATGATTGTGTAGGTACCACATTTGCGGAGTGTGTATATACTCAAGAGACAAGAATTTTTTCAAGAATTTGGGGTAATCAGATATACACATTTGGGTACATCATCTTACAGTCCTGTGATCAGCAACAAGTGTGAAAACGGAGAAAAAAAATGGGAAGATGTGGTTGCATCAAGTCTTGTGACGATAAAAAAATCTGTGAAAATGAAATGGAAAAGCTTCACAAAAATCCAGCTTTTTCACATCTTCATAGAATTGGACAAAACTAAATGCAAGCCCAAGATGAAGAATATCCCATCATGCAGTTGGTGGTGTATAGGTGTGTCATTTATTGTCCCATTGGTTTAGTCAAAACCATTGTGTGTTATGATTTCACACAAGATCACACGAAGCATATCATTAATATGTACAGATATCGGAAAAATTCCACATTGTGTGTTTGTACGATATATACGAGTCCCAAATGAAATCCATATTTTGAAGTGATAATTTATTTATTCAATGTCAATTCCATATTTAAAGAAACAAAGGAAAAAGAGATGCAACTAACTTATACTTATTTTATACTTTCTGTTGTGATTGCGATTTTTAAATGATATTTTGTTGTTGATGCTTACAAAAAAACCTCACTTAGTTAACTTGAACATTCCGTGGCTAACTACTTTTATGTTGAATTCTTTACAAAACAATGCCATTTGTAACTTTTGATCTCTTTGATTGTTTATCATTATGAAATGGAGAATGATTAATTATTTGAACAAAACCTTATTTATTTTGATTTATTTTCTATCTATTTATTATGTAATTATTTAAACATTCCTTTAATCAGACTCAAAGTCTGTATTTTATGAATGATAACTTATTAGTAAAATTATTAAAAAGTATTTATATAATGTCTATGAATGATTATTTAATTTATGCAAAAATAATTTTGAATTATTATGACAATGAAGCAATTTTTTCCTCCCATTATGTATGAGTGATTATTTAATGTATAGCTATTTTCTAAAACCCGTTAAGTCTTGTTTAATAGTTTGAAATTACTATTTATTAACCGAAAAGGCCATCAGTAAAAAGTTGCATTTTTCACGATGACTCCTAAATTAATTTGTTTATTTTTTGTTTTGTCACTGTGATGTTTTCAAAACACATTTTCAAAACCAGGATTATGTTATTGTACAAAAAAAAAGAAAGCTTAGTTTGGTCCAATAATGTGAAGCATTTTTACAAATGATTGTATGATATTTGTATATTGAAAATATGAATTCCAATTGTGTTTTGCAATTCTGTCTTATTTTCAAATTGAAATATTTCAAAGATTCACATGGAATTTACTGTAAAATCTCAGTTAAAAGAGAAAATACATGACAGTGAAGCAATTTTTAAGCTCCATACTTCTTGTAGAAATTGTATAAAAACTGTGTGAATCTAACACAACATTGTAGGTAGTGAGTTTTTGGGTAACTACCGCAAAAGTGTCTCTGTATATTTCATGTTGTTTATTGATGGAGCTTAATACATGTATGTAACCATGGTATCATGTGCAATATTCAGTCAGTAGTAAGGTTGGAAAGTGTATGCAAATACTATTGTTCTTTTCATTTTGCATTTTATTCAAGCAAAAAAATTCTATTCCACGCACACTAGCCATATTTAAAAAAAAAATAAGTTCTGTGATTCTTATAAAAGAAAACTCAAGGTGCAGAAGGTATCTCATAAAATATTATAACACAGGTTATGTGGTTTAAAATATTCTAATATTAATTTGATAGTGCTGTGTACAAAACCCGTAAGCAATTTCTGTTTTAAAAAGTGCATAACATTTCTTTAAAATAACTGCTGCCAGAAAACAAACAGCATTTAAGAAGTCAAAATTCAATTTTTCATTTTCTATAATTTCTTATTTTAGATCCCTTGTTAAAAGACATTTATAAAAACCAATAATGTAATATCTGATCTCTTAAAGAAGTGAACTAAAAACATGTCCACAGGAAATATAACCAGCATTTCTGTAAAGAATTATATTTCTTTTGAAATTTCTAGGTAGTTAAGAATAAGAAGATTCTTAAAGAAAGGTTGAAATATATTCTGGCGAAAAAACGCTTGTTATATTGTTTGGTCATTGATTGAATCAAACTAAACATGAATGCAGAATATGAAGACATTAAACCCTTCTTTTTGAGACCAAGAGATATTGATTTTCAGAAACTCTTTCAAATATACATCTGTTGTACACTAAATTTTCCCACTAAGTTCATACTGAAAGGAGTGACGCAAAAACCTGGTATAGGTTTATGCTTGTTGTGCAAAAAAAAAATTAAAAAAAAAGAGACAGAAATTATTGAGAAAGAAATAACAAGAACCTATTGACCTATAAAATAATATTACATACTTTTTTGTTTTTATGCGACTTTGTTCGAATCACAGGATTGTAACTTCTGCGTTGGAATTGTTTTCTTTTAACAAATGCAAAATGTTAGAACAGGTATCCATTTGTAACTTCTCTGTGGTATAAAAAAAAAATGACAATGTGCAATGTTAAAAACCATGGAGTCGATTTTCAACCTACACTGAAAATAGACATTTTAAGATACTATATTACATGAATATATTGAAAGCAAACATTGAGTGATAGAAACATATTAGAATATGCAATCTTCTTTATTTATTTTTTAGACATTTTTTAGTAAACTTGCTTTGTGATGTAGTGTAGAATAGCTGTACATGAGTGAGTGATTGACAGAATCCAGGTTTATCTTTTTTGGATAGATCTTTGGGTAGAACTATCATTGTATGTACAGACATTTTCAACAAAAAAGAGAAAAAAATATATATATTATACACAGTAGAGGTGTTATAAAAAGTGAACAATTTTCAATGATACTTAAAACAAAATGATGATGGGTGTAAATTCTCTATTGATGTATTATGCAACTTGAGGACGGAATGTAATTTTTACATTTTGTGAATGTCAATTTTTTTAGTATATGACTTTAGCAGTAAAAGGTTTATTGTATCCTTTTAGTTGAATTTAACCAGAAACTGAATGTAATTCATTTTCTTGAACCTCAAGCCCTGGTGTGATGACAGTTCCCGTAGATATTTTTTTTCAAAATTTGGGGAATAGATTTGAGTCTAACTTATCTTCTCTTTTATCTACAAGACAAAAACTAAGGGTGTTGGATATATGATATGTGTGTGGCGTCCTCCTGTCAATTCTTTTTTTCTTTTGAGAATTTACGGTTTCAAATTGTGTAGTGCAAACAACAAATTTCAAATTGCATGTGATTGTGTAAATAAATACATGTATTCTCTGATTTATTGAAAGGTTTTATATAAAAAAAATAGAAAACCTACTCATAGTAGGTTAGGCAGCATATATATGATGTATTATAACTTTTAAAAAACAAAACCTTCACAATTGTGACTGTGAATATTCTGAGTACTTAATTTAGAAGTCTGTCAATTCACAAGGAGACTTTTCCCAATCTGTTTAATTTTGGATTTAATGTGATAAAAAATGAAATCATTCCGTTTATTGAGACACTACAACCAAGTTGTAATCCTGTAACTTGATGTTTTGAGCAAATACTTCTAGTCAACTAAATCCCTTCTGTGTATATTTCTTGAAGGGATTCTGCCTCGATGGAACCAATCAGCCGGCATTATGCAACAACAGTGTAATGTATGTACACACAAATACTGTATGTGCTCACATATGTTTAGTTGGACTGTAAAATGGAAAGAATATACGTTGTGTAACTTATTCATTTTGTAATATCATTCATTATGAATATTCTTGGGTTGGTGCAAAAGTATATTATTTTCATCATCACTAAAAGCAGCTTCTTTCTATTTAGTTAGTTAGGAGGTTACATAAAATTCAATTTTAATATCATTCAACATGTATCATTTGCATTCCAAATCTTGTTGACCAGTATTTCATATCATTTACAATATCTTGAGTATTTTATTTGTCACCCATTCCATGGTTTTTACTTTTGTTATGTTTTGTTCCGCTAGGTTAAATGCTCACAATGGCTTTTAGCTTCAGAAAATTTGCTTCAATCTTGGCAGCCAAGTTTCAACGCTTTAGAAAACTTTTAGGTTTTAATTTGTATTTTTCTTAGAAATGTATTTTGTCCCAGATATTGACAAGGTAGAGCTTCAGCTGAAGTCATCACAAAACTTGAAAAAAACATTGTGTGTTTACCTTTATCTTTTATTCTGTATCTTGGCATGCTTCAGTTTTCCTTTGATCTCAACTAAGAAACGTAGAAAAAAAAGCAACTGTTTTTTTTTTTAAAAACAAAGTGCTTCTTTTACAATGTAACATTCCATCCATTTTCTGTATATATTTGTATTCATGTATTCCTACAATTCGTGTAATTTATCATGTGAGTCATTTTATGTCATAGAAATTATTTCATTTCTTTTATCAAAGGGTGGGACAAGATGGTGGGAAGGGTTTTCAACGAGATGTGCTTATCACTTTTATGTGCAATATATGTTTTAGAAAATACCAGCTGAATAAGAAAAAAAAATGCTCCTACATGTAAACTATAATTTATATAAGGGGAAAATGCAATACCCTGAAAGAATACAACAACGTGTTGAAATGATGACACAAACAGTAAATAGAAGAGTTTTCTTTGTTTTCCTTAGAAATGCTGTGTTCAAATCCTTCAGGGTACAGGGTCCTTGAGTGAAGACCAAATTAGACTGTGTTCACATTTTAGGGGGTCACAGTCAAATGACTGATTGAAACAGTCTTGTGGAAAATAAAAACATTTTAAAAATTGGTATGTGTGAATAACAGAATATTACAATATATCCTGCCCAAATGTACCTGTATGTGTATATCTTTAATAAAAATAATAAATAAATAATGAAAAAAAAATATGACCCAATCTTTTTGAGGTTCTTGATAGTCTTGAGCTGTAAATTCAGTTGTTTTTTTATTTTGGTTTTATGCAGCATTAAGACCACTGGAAGACTAATTTTGTAGACATATCTTCCAAATAATTTTGTTTTCATGTTATTATGCAATATTCTAGTTTAGCAGCACTTTTTATAAAGATGCAGTCTATACAATGAGGATTTTTGAATTCTTCCTTGGATAAAACAAAACCAAGAACACATTATGGGGCTAGGGTCTATGACAATGTACAGATTTTATGTCACAATCGAATGTAAATGTCTAGTCATTAAATAAAACTGAATATGTAGTAATTTTATGTGAGTAAAAAAAAATGATGTATGTAATTGTGTAAGGTATTTGATTGATTAGATTTTGCTTGCAATATTCAGCACCCTTAGCTGAGCACATATCTAAATTTGCAGTTCTTGGTAACAACTTTTTCACAAGTAATTCCATGGAAGGAAAACACATTATGTTTTTGTTCATTCTGAAATCATGAAGTGAAATAATGGCCTGAAGAACTGTGAATTAATGAATCTTTTTTCTAGTTTGGTTTAGTGCCATACAACTTTTCAGTCCATTTTAGAGTAAGAATGGTCTGGAAAGTTTCTTTTTTTCAATATTTTTTTGAATGTGCACCCTCTTGTTACCAATCACACCCCTTACTGCTGTACGTCATGATGTGAGGATTACAAAAAAATAAAATTAAAAAAATGACAGTCACATGCAATAGAATGACCAAAATAATTGTCTTTGTGTTTTTATATTCATCAACAATTTTAAAATTTGTTAAAAGTTAATTGCAGTACCAGATTTTCTAATCATTGAATAAAGTAAACTAAGAAAAGAGTCTTGATAATATTTAAATAGATTTTTATTTGACCTTTCTTTGTATCAAAAGTTTTACTATATCTCTTCCCTAAGGTTGAAAATGTAATGAACCATTGGTGATACAGAGGAACTAATTTTGACAAACATTTTCAATTTCCTAAATTCGTTTGCTGAAATAAGTAACAGATTTCTTTAGCTTTCTTAATTTCTTCATAAAATAGTCTTAAGTACTTTTACAAATGCTATTAATGACAAGAATCTTTGAAGATCAATTTCCCTTGACATATTACAAGGTATGAAGACATTTACATCACAATTAAATATTCATACAAAACTTTTCAAATATCTATATATCCATTTTTTACATCATTATTTACAATACAAAAATATACAGAGAAAAATGTTGCATGTACAAGCCACATAGTGACTACAATTAAATAACCTGGGTTTTCATTCCAAGTGTTCTGGACAAACACTTAAAAGGTATGAGAATATTAATGCCATTTCAGGGGAATGTCTGTAAACATAGCAATTTTTTTTTTAACACAAAAAGCACCCATCAAATATATAAGTTGAAATAAAAATCCTCATTCTCAATAGATCCTAATAATTTTGACCCAAAATAACTTAATTAGATAGTATGGCAAACATAATGACAAAACAAATGTGTTATGCCATGTTAAACAGAGGACAAAATATCAAATATAGGGACTAGTTGACTATAAGACTCTAAGGGAAGTCCTTCAAACAGAATACCAGAATAAAGACATGTTTTACAATTGAATATGTATTCAAACTTTAGCACAATGTAGTGTTTGTTCAACTATCAGATACTAATACTGAGATCCTATGTTATTCATCACATCTTCAATGGCCATATAGAATTATGATAAGAAGTCATGTCATACGGCGGCCTTGCAAGGGGGCAAATTCAATCTATTAGCACCATTCAACCAATTGTAACCAAAGATGAAGAATAAAAAAAGTTACAGCTACACAGATACAAGTTAATTTCATCATCAAATGTTTCAATTGCATAAACTTATTCTTATAAATAGTACCAGAACAAAGTAGTTATCAATTTATCTCAATCGATCTCTTACAAACCCTTTTACAATAACAATCCCACTTAGGTAGATATAATTCAAATAAAGTGACACAAACACATTAACACCACCAAAGAATGGTCTCTTTTTCCATCTGGTGTACTGATTTTTCATAAAATACTTTGAATTGCTGCATCTAGATCATCTTCTTGGTCAATTTGTGCTTCATCATATGATAAGCCATTATTGTCAGACTTTTGTTGGCCAGTGCCATTCCCACCAGTTGACTGAAGACTAAGAATACTGTTAATTGCACTTTCCATCTCAAATTGGAGGGAACCAGTTTCCTCAGTGTCCGATTGAGCTGGCTTTTTCACTTTAGATACGGTCTCTGTTTCTGATTGGCTGGACTCTCCTAGATCACCATTAAAGCATTTATCTGATCCATAGTCATCTGGCCAATCTCCATCACCCACATGGGATAATGGACTAGGGTCAGGTCCTAGATCAGCTAGTAGACCATCCACCGCACTGTCAATTTCTCCCTGTTGACCTGTCATGTCATGTTCATTGTCACTAAAAAACCCACTGTTGTCAGATACATTCTTTTGAGATGTTTTTCTTTTTTTAAATGGGTTGCCAATAATTTCATCAATATCATTATATGTCAACTCGTTTGAATTATCTTCATACTCTTTTGAACTATTCAACTCATAATCTAAGTTACTTTCATCCTGAGAAAGGTCTGAAAACATTTCAGAGTCTGACATTCCTGTGCTGGACATGAGACCAGCTACAGCTGCATCAGTTTCTGAGAATTCACCGGTGAGTCTGTTTTCATCTTCTGAAGTTTCTGACACATTTGATTGTCTACTAGAACCTGAATGTTTTTTGACTGAAATACTTGGATCAACAGGCTCATTTTTAATGCTATGAGTTACTTTTGATTTTGATTTTTTTATAGACTCTGCTTCTTCATTGTCCTCATCTTCCTCACTAACTTGTTGAGATTCAGTCTTGACTTCAGTTTTGATATCAACCCCATTGTTAGGTTTGGGAGAGTAGGCTGGTGAGTTTGCAGGACTATTTTTGATCACAATTTTCAATCCCCCACTGGTACGAAGAGTATATTTATTTGAACTAGATGTTCCTTCTTTTACATTGCTTCCTGAATCTTCTTCAATTTTGATCTTTTTATTCTCTGTCTCCCCTTCGTCATCAGATGAGTCTGATGTATCTGGTTTTGGTTCTTCCTTTATTATGGGACAAGGTATAAAAGAATCTGGAACAAAAAATAAAGTCCATATTACACCTATTGTCAAAATTAAATCAGTTTATAACACAATTCTCAGACTTTTTACAATACTATATGCT
>JAVSBT010332185.1:0-11533 GCA_033118115.1 Pharyngocirrus eroticus
AAATTACTTTGTAGATATCAAACATTAAAATGAAATATTAAAATAAGGATGTTAGATCAGTGGAAGTTCTACTTTAACCTTTTTTTTTCACACAATGTTTTATCTATCAAAACCTTCTTTTCCAATTTTAGTGGCAGAATGTCCAGCCTTGTACATTCCAATCGATTCTACACTTACCTCAGGACCTATCAGTACAGCTTTTGCTGGTGACACTCTTGTCATTACCTGCAACCCAGGATTCAGGGTGAATGGACAATTCAAAGATCAAACTTTAACTTGTTCTACTACTGGGAAATGGAATAGAGATGTACCACCATGTGAAGGTAAAAATCAATCATTCATCAAGACATGAAAGAGATTTAGACAGTGAGGAATTCATTATTTCAACAACAAAAAACTGTATTGGTTTTATCACTGTTATATTCATTATCTTGAATGTATCCATAGTATTATGAAATGATTTTTGTCACTACCATAATTATTCATATTTTAAATCAATTTCGTGCATAAATCATGTTATTGTCATATGCATTGTTATCATTATCATGTTTACCTTTATTGTCATTATTATTACTATCAATATAATGACACTTGACTTCCAAGTTATTTCCATGATAACTTTCATTATTTTATATACATACTGTGCATAAGGAAAGTTTTACTTTCAAATCTACTATTTTATAATGATGATATATAGTGATAAGAATAAAATTATCATACTTTTTTTATTATCATCACCATCGTCATCATCATAATGATTAAAATGATAGTAACAATTATGATGATGATAATAAATATCTATCAAACATTGATATCATAAAAATGATGTTAACTTTTGTCAGTATCATTCAGCATTTTTTGTTATCAACAATTATAATATATTGACATAAATATTTCCAATTTTAACTTTTCTTTCTAGCTCTGGTGTGTCCTGACCCCACCAACTTACAAAATAAGGATATTCTGAAAGGAAAAGTGAATGACAATGTCTACAAATCTGAAGTAGTGACTCAATGTGTGGCAGGATACAGTCTGGACACAAGTGATCCATCTGATACAGTGTCTGTAATCCAGTGTCAGGAAGATGGTACATGGGATGCAGAGCTGCAAACCTGTCATGGTAAACTTTCAGATATTTTTCTTAAATTGTTTATATGAAAAAATTGTTCAGGTTATTTTCTGCTATTGGCCTTATGTTGTTGCATAATTCCTTTTAGCCTAATGGTAGAAGCTTATTCGTTTTGTAATCATCCTTGTTTTGATTTTTACAAATTGTCTTAATTTTGTTAACCAGACTCTTACCAACTTTTTACAAGATGTACCTTACGAAAACAAAAACATTGGAAAAAACGAAAAAATAAATAAATATACTAGTCTAGTTGTTATCAATTACAAGAATATAATTATATCCAGCCTAAATGACATTCCATTGTAGCCTTGCTGTGTCCAGATTTGACTCTACCCAAGAACACCTCCATTGACTCAGGTAGCCTGGTCGCCAATGGTTACAATGATCAAATGACACTGTCATGTGACAAGGATATGGTATTTGAATCAGGCTTCAGTTCAATGACAATGACTTGCACAATTCAAGGAAAATGGGACAAAGAGTTGACAAATTGTAAATGTAAGTTGTAAAATTCTTGGTAAAATTGTTTTTTTTCATCAATTCAGAATATTGGATTGAATTTTCTTCTAGATTTGTTCCAAAAAGTGTCTAATTATGGTTGTTCTACATGGTAAATGACATAACAAATTAACTTTTTTTATATTTGGGACTTTCACTTGTTTTTTTTAGATATAAAAGGGATTTGGAGTGAGTGGAGTGAGTGGGGGATGTGTAAGTCTATATGCTCAGGTGAAGAGGTCAACAGAACTCGTCAATGTGTTAATCCACCAGATAGCGATAGTGTTTACAAGTTACCATGTGAGAACAATGATGAGATTGAATATAAGCAGTGTGATATTGATCCTACTTGTAAGTTTGACGCATAACTTTTATGACAAAAGTAAAAAGAAAAGTGATTTGAAGGCTTGACAGATATATAAATGTTTTTATCCAATACAACCACAGCTAACAATACACTTATATCTATTCTTCTTTTAGGTGTTTCAATCTTTGCTTCTTTTACGAGTAATCTTGAAACAACAGGAACGAGTAAGGACATTGTTTATAATGACATCACATTGGATAGAACTGGTGCCTTTGATGGTACACTCTTCACCGTTCCAGAAACAGGGATATACCATATAGGTATAAGTGTAGGTCTGCTTGATAATCCGGTTAGAGTTGAAATGGTCAATGATAACAATGAAATATTAGCAGCTGTGGCTGTAGAAAATATTAGAGGTACTTATACAGATACTGTGGCAAGAAATTTCCTCATTACTTTAACTAAAGGTGAAAAGATTAGACTTCAGCTTGTTGGCATGTCCGTTACGGCTGGCTTGGGGATACAGCGTCTTACTTCATTCATTGTTTATAGTTATTCTACTTTGATGAAAGATGATGGTGTGGCATTCACCGTTGCGAAAAGAGCTGATGAAACTCTAGGTAGTGGTAATGAGGAACCACTCTTTCAGGGTGATGCTCCAGATATTAATCTTGCTGGGAGCTTTGATAGCAGTAGTGGCACCTTGGTTATTCCAAGAAATGGTATTTATTTCCTCAGCCTGACAATATATGGAGAAGATAACACTGAGATTGAGATTGAATTTGAAGGATCCCGTGATGGACGCTCCTTTGAATTGTTTGATGATGACGCAGATTTTTACACTTTAAGTAGGTCCTTGCTTCTTGAATTTCAGGCTGGGGACTCGATCAAACCACATAATGTTGATTCTGAGACAAGGGATCTCAAAGCTGGTGATGGCATTGAGAATGCTTTTTCTGGTTTTCTCTATGAACCACGTTTTGTGGACCCCATTGCTTTCTTTGCAATTAATACTGCCTCAAGTACCACCTATTCCAAAGGACTTGAGACGGTAAATCTTGACAAAACCTTGCTGAACGTTGGGAACAATTTCTATGGAAATACACTTAATTGCCGTGTCCCTGGTCTATATTTCTTCCACGTTTCAGAAGGAATGGACGATTCACAGGAATTATTTCAATTCTTTTTGATGAAAAATGATGAGGTTGTAGGATCTGTCATTGAGGAAGAGACAAAGGGCTCATGGGACTCAATCATAGCGAGATCAGTTATCATTGAGTTGTCTTTCGGAGATAATGTTTACTTGAGAAGTCCTCCAGGGGCTTATGTTGAATCTGTACCCGATAAGGAAGGCACCATTGCATTCCTTGGCATGCGTTTATTGTAGGGAAAGTCTTGTCCCTTCAAACTTTTGTGGGCCCTTTGATTTTATTTCTCAGAGACTCTGAGTGTCTATTGATATCTGTATTTCTGAGTGTCTATTGATATCTGTATTTCTGAGTGTCTATTGATATCTGTATTTCCAATATGCTGATCTTTGAGAGTTATTTCAGGCTTAATAGATCTAGCTACTGTACAAAATATTACTATCATATCCATTGTTTCTTGATATCTTATGTATTCACTTAATTTGTATATCTATATGCTGCCAATATCTGTACATACAGTGAACAAGTGCTCGTGATGAGTTCGAAAGCTTTGTAATAAATTTCTTTTCACACAGTGCATACAAAGGTTTAAGTCTTTTATTTAAAATATTACTATTTTTTTCATCTCTGCTTAAATTGTCGTTTTCCCTTGCAAAGATTGAGCATTGACTTCAAAAATCATTATTTGCATGACTTGAAGTTAGTTTGTTTATTATTGCCGACAAAGTTGTAACAAATAGTAAAGCTTATGAACACGTGGCAGTGCTAATGGGTCCAAAGTTAATTCCTCTAGATAAAAGAGTTTTCAATAGACTTCAAGAAAATGCATTTTCTAGCACTTACATAACAGACATTGAAAACAGGGTATCTTAAATATTGAACAATCAAGCTCTACTTTTTACAGGGTTTTTTCTTAAAGCTGTATAGAAGACAAAATTATGCTCTGTTAGTAAATACAACAGTTTGAAAATTGTGTTGTTAGCTGATGTTCTGTACAACTTTTGGAAATATGTTCTGTTGTTCATTGTATGTTTTGAAGTAATGATTGATTAGAAATAAAATGCAGTTAAAAATATGCCAAAGTCATTGTCTCATAATTATATTACCTATGTTTTGTTTTTACTAGAAAAGTATTCATAGTAAAAGGTAAAAACATTACACATAACAATACACATTTAAGTATTTATTTTGGGGGGTATTTCTGTGATACATTTTTTCTAACTTTGCATAGAAAATGTCAGCACTCTATGCAGTTGGCCATTAAGCTGTAACTGTAATCATTTAATCATCCTAACTTTTTGATGAGACAATAAATTTCCAGTTAATTTGATTAAGTTATTATTTTGTTGTTGATGTTGCGTTGTTGGGGATTCTTTTCTTTTTTTTTTTTTGGGTGGGGGGGGGTGGTGGTGGGAGCAGGTTCTCAATCACTGTAAACAAAACTGAAATAAAGGAAATAGCAAAACTCAAAAGATATAAATTCCAAGTGGATTTATTGACTATAACCAAGAAATTAAAATGTTAGCTGAGATGCTTATTGTTGTCCAATGATGTCATTGACCCAGTTGTCATAGGTACTAAGTCTGGTGTAGACAGATGGGAAGTCAGTGTAGCAGCCATTAATTCCCCAGGATGTGACTCCAACTAAAACTTTCTCCCCTTCAAGGTCACAGGTCAATGGACCACCAGAATCACCCTGAAGGTAAATAGACATTTGAATAGACATTTAAAGTATTAAATCATGTATGACAAGTTTATTTCTAGTTTTAAACTTCTTGTATGTATTACATCAGAAAGAATAGGAAAATAAAACACAGATTACTTATCATTGGGTTGTCTACGAACTGAAAGAATCAGAAACAAAAGTTCCCCATTGATAGATATGAATTTTTATGTGCAACGGCCTTATCATCGACGTACTGATGACCTGATTCGTCGTCGTTAGGTGAAGAAGAAAATGAAAATTGACTTACGTTGCAGGCACCACCCACTCCTCTTCCAGTAACACATACATGATTTTCTTCATTTACATTATCAAAAGTTTGAGAACACTCATCTTGGCTCATTACAGTTACATTGGCACCTTGGAGCCTACTTGGGAGGGATCCAGCACCACCTAAGAAACATTGAATAAAATGATTTCACTGATGAACGTTGAGTCTCTGAGCAGGTTGAGGCTTCATGTGAAATTTATTTAGATATCCCCTCTTCACTAATGAAACATATAGTTGTCATACAAGACTTCATGGATGATAACCCTGCGGTGAGTTAGGGTAGGAAAACTTGGGACAAACATTAGAATGTTAACATTTAGATATGCATGCAATCAAAACTTGTAGAGATATATATATGTTGCAAAATGCCTAGTGTCCTCCTCACCTTCTCTAGTCAATCCCCATCCTGTGATGTTACATTTACTTCCGGTAAAGTCTCCATCTTGTGGTGTAGCCATTTTGATTCTTTGAACTCTGTTAGAACTTTCATCAACTTCAGTTCCAAGTTTCAGAAGGGCAACATCATTAGGGAATCCCAGGAATCCATCTTGCTCGAAGTCTGGATGCTAATTTGAGGAAAACAAATCACAATGTTCATTTCCAAATACCATTAAAATTCAAATATGTAATGGTTTTATAAATTAGATACATTTACGTTCTAAATATGTTCAGTTCATGAATACTTATACTTCGGCCTTAAAAAATCAAAATACATACAACAAAGATTTCCTCAATAGCATAGGTATCGCCACTTGTCCTGGAGTCAGTTCCAAAGGCTACATCATAGAAAAATCTAGAGAGATATGAATGAAATTTGTTAACTATTTGAACTATTTATTATTTTGTTTCAAGTCACAATTTTGTTATGTATGAATACAAGAAAAAAAGATTGAATATATAATCAGCTTTATGTACTATGGCCAAAACTGTTGTTTTTTGTACTTAAAAATTGAAGATAAACTTACGCTGGACTTCCGACACAATGGGCAGCAGTAATTGCCCATTTTCCTCCAAGAAGAGCACAGCCACATGAGTGGGATCCAAAAAACCTCAAACTTCCCTGATGTGGAACATCTGCAATGTTGACATCAACTCCATTGATGATGTAGCTCTCTGTGAGAATTTCAGGGACAGGTCTGAATCTGGCACCCAAAGCAGGGACGGCAAAGAGTGCTACGGCTACTATGAGTATGTTCATCTTGACAGCAAAATGGGATCAGATCAAATGATGAATTTTCACAGAGTAAAATGGGGTTTATATAGTGAAGAATCAGACTGAACATCTGGCAAAAGATACAACAGGATTGAAACAAAAAATGATAAGATACAAAGATCGTCCCAAAAATGATCTCATTCTTTATAACATTACATTATACTGTGAACAAATATATTGATTAGAATGGATGAAGTCATCTTCTGTCTGATAGATAATGCTATATGTTGCACTAACAGCATAATCTATTTGGGGCAAACAGATAGCAAAGACAGTACATACATCTCCTGTCTTTCCTGATGAATACAAATACAGTTGCATCAGTTTTGACCTTTTCATTATTTCATTTTATCCCTCAAGATTAAACCCTACAAACATCAGCTCTTTATAATACTGCTATTCATATATTTTAGTTCTTTAAAGGGGCACCCATTCAGCATAGCCGGTATTTCATACGACCCTCCTGAAACAAGACATTGAGCAGAAATCCAGGATTCAATATTTGAAATCACATGCAATTTACTCATTATGACATCATAATCAATAGCTTCAATTTCTGGGTATTACATTCAAGTGCCCTTTTCAAAAAAACACTTTATTGAAGTAAAGGGATTTGGTTGCTATAACGTCGAAGTAGCCTGTGAATTTTAATCAAAAGGGTCTCATTTGCTTAGAAGCTTTTTGCAAGTTGAAAAGGGATACAGTAACTTTATTCCAAAATGCTTATATGGTATATCATATATCTCAATTCAAAAGACATCATTTTACTGTTGATGCATTTTATTTTTTAAATAATACCACTGGACATATAATAATACTATTCAAAACACCACGGGGGTTTTCGAGCTCGAGAACATTAAAATAAATAATTGATTTGTCACCAGAAGGCAGAACTGTATATTCTTATTCTGTAATTATTGTGGAAATGAAAAATAAATCTTTGTCTAAAACGACAGTCTAGAGTGAAAACTACCTAAGATAAATGTTGACGTTTTTAGATACAATCACACTTGCTTCAAAAACAGAGACATCAACATTTCAAAACTATGAAATTGTACTTAAAAAGTAGCAGTTAATTAGCTGATGCTTTCACTTTTCTGATTTTTTTCATATTTCTAGGTTTAATTTGTGTCATTTTTTTACACAAAATTATTCTTTTATCTGAAAAAAAAACACATTTTCAGTACATTATGTTATACAGTCCCGGAAAAAAATAATGCATACACCTATAAAACAGTGTAATTATATGATAAGCCAGTTTTTTTCTAATGTTTCTTTTCCAAACTTTTTTTCTCTATTCCCTTATTGAATTGAGTCATCTTGAAGTGTAAGTCACAGTAAATTTTAGAATAGACCTTCACAAGGGATATAATACCCCATCTGAAATCATACCCCTCCCCTCAATATTTCCCGATCTGATGTGTTTAAGGTGGGCATTTATCAAGAATCATTTGAATTCTTGTTTTGAAAATTCTTCATATTTGAAGGCTTTTCCCAAGCAATTAAAAAAAAGATGCATTTTGAAAGAGACCCAACAGAACTCTTTCACGGTCCAATGTTTATACTAGCAGGGGCCATCAAATTGTGATACCTTATTCCCCATTGTAATGACAGAAAATATTGCTTCTCTGAAACCTATCAGATCATTTTGTTTTAGCCCCTTGGTAACTGCACATAGCTTAATATTGATAAGTTTGCTTTAATCAAATTTGGGGCAATTTTGATCAATAAATTCCAAGTTCAGATAGTGATATCGGCTTGCTGGTCCACTGTCTCTTTCATTGCTAATTTACTAATTAATTTTCCTTTTTTCTAACAGCTCTATCTATATATTTTAAATTTTTTTTGATGGTTCCTAACTGCTTTGGAAAAATTGACAAATAGGAAGAAGTTTCAAAACAAGAATTTAAATGATACTTGATAAATGGCCACCTGAAACGTATCAGATAGGGAAAACTTGGGGGGGAGGGGTATGATTTCAGATGGGGTATTATATCCCTTGTGAAAGTCTATTCTAAAATATATTGTTACTTAAACATCAAGATAACTCAATTTGATAAAGGAATAGAGAAAAAAAAAGTTTGGAGTTTAAAATTGTGGAAAAAAACTGGCTTATCATAACATTACACTGTTTTATAGGTGTATGCATTAATTTTTCCGGGACTGTATATGTAGTACAGTTATTAGTTAGAGCAGATTATCAGATTGATAAGTGAAATAATAAAGTAAAACAAAAATATCATGATAATAACAGACATTAAAATTCTTATTATATTATTATCAAAAATAGGTTGGAAAAATGAATAGTGAGAAGATTGATTATAAATACTTACTTGAATCCTTGTTTTATTCCTGAAATCAATCACACCCTCAGAAAATAATTTTAGAAGAAAACCATCCTTTAAATTGATGTTGTCAACCATTGTATAATAATTCCTTCTCATTAAATCTTGAATTTCAGGTAATGACAAGCTATGCAAATAATAATAAAAGTAAAGTAAGAAAAGACTTTTTATAATATTCAATAGGGAATTGGATTGAAATTACATGTATTAATATAGGGCCTTGTTCTAATGATGTATATAACTAGTACAGATCTGCATTCAATGGTAGTTGAAAGTTGTCTTTGAATTAAGCTAAAACAAATGTTAATCACCGATGAATGCAAAGCTATACTTAATCATTGGCAACCATCACTTTCAAAGACTAAGGAAGGCCTGAAGATGTAGATCTAACCTTTTTGTGTGACTTTGCAGTCTTATGTTTGACTTATGAATTCAATTACCTAATAGGCATACATACAGGAGATTATCTATCATATATTACCTTTGTATTGTCTCCAATCCAGCCTTGATATTAGCTTCTGCTTCAGCCATGTTCCCTGTTGTAGAAATTTTACTGACCTATTCATTTCATAAATGAATGTTTAGCCATAATTTTTTCTGTAAAGATAAAAAAAACAAATAATCTGAAAAGTCTTGTTGGTATTATCCTGGTCTCAGGTCTTTTTTTTTTATGTGTAAGAATTGAATAAGTAAATAGATAAATAAATAATATTATACTTTATTGTCTAATGATAAATGGTACATTTGAAATTGGTTTTCTTTTTTGGAATTTCACTGACATTCGCCCCTGTGCAGCGTCCAATATCTCATTTGACAGTAGGGAACACTGAAGCAATGTAGAATAAAGTGTTTTGCTGAAGAACACACCACGATGCCTTGGGCTGGGATCAAACTGTGTATATCTTGGACTGCACTTGGCAACCATGTCTTTATTATGTCCCATTGTTTCATTTTTCAGAAAAAAATAATTTGGAAAATGTTTACACCAAGTTGCCTGCCTGCCTGCCTGCCTGCCTGCCTGCCTGCCTGCCTGCCTGCCTTCCTACCTACCTATCTTTTAATCTGTCTGTCTATCAATATATCTATGCAACTCATGAAAGGTACCTTCTGGTAATTTCCTCCAAAACTGTTACAACAACTCTAGCTAATATATACTACTCAAAATTTGCTTTGCATCACTTTTTCATTTGTTGATAACTTTATCAAAAAATGTGCATTTGTATATCATCTTTAAAAAACATATTGAATGGTGGATTAGATTTGGAATGTAGGTCAATTTTATTGTTTTTGACAGGAACCTCATTTTATAGCATAAAAATCTCTATTTATCAAGAATTTTTTCCTTAGAAAAAAGCAGAATTTTTAGTCGGTTTGGTCAAAAGATTGCCTAAATATGCCTGAACTGATCTATTTATGGAAAGGAAATTTGAATATCGCAACTGAAATTGTGGACAATAGCATAGATACCCAAGACACTTCAAAGGATTAGGGCTCAGAGGTTAGAATAACAACTGTATGGGTTTAAACGGTATGGCACCACTTGAAAAAATGCCTATGTGGAACATTAGTGGGAAAACATGTTAACCTAATGGGTGCTTTGTTGACAAATTCAGGTGTGTTTACATACTGGACCATATTTAAAACTGTTATGAATGGTCATCAAAACCTGTGGATTTTAAATCAAGTATACTGCTCATTACAATATCACACCAAAATGTTCTATTTGATACTGCCTAGACATTTCCTGGGGGGTCTAAAAACAAAATAAATGGCTTTGTGCATGCTAATATGCTCAAACCCAAGACCATAATATCAGTTATCAACTTTGGAACATTGATATTTTTGCAAACAAGACCAGTCTAAAATTAAATACACTCTGCACATGATATGAACGAATCCAAAGATTGGTCCTCGCTCATATTAACAACATAAAGTCATCTTACCAGTTGCCCACATTTGGTATACAAAAACTTGCTGTCATGCATGAGATGACGTAGAAGTAACTCACAAGCGAACCATCTACATTCAGCTCGCTAGAACATGGGCTTTGCAATCCTATTTTTTATATTTTTTTAAAACTGGGCTTGTTGCCAACAAGATCAATAACTTACAGCATTTGAAGGCTTTGTGTGATCACAGGCTCAAAGTAATTACTTGAGCACACTGTTTGAAATAGTTTGTCTGTACATCTAGCTGGTTATGGCTTTCCTATAAAATACCGTTTCCTAGTACACACTCTACTGTCCACCTTATATTTAATATAGTACCCTAAACTGAGCATTTTGTTATTCCCTTATCAGGACTGAAGTTACACCACACATACTAAAGGTAATTTCTTTGATAGAATATATTGGAGTGACATTTATTTAGAGTGTGTGTATGTTTGATAAGATAAGTAAGGCCCTTCCAAATTGATTAGATGGTACATTTTCAATATATAGTGTTTTTTAATATGAAATGCATTCATAAGTGTTGTCGGAGGTATTATACCAACATGGGTTAGCGTACGACTGAGATGTCAATAATTAGTGAAAGGGTTGGGGTAATCTCAATCAAACCATACTCCATAGGCATAACCCCAAATCTAACTTCAAAGCCGACTGCTTCTTGTTTACAATAGAGAGTTTCGACCGTATTTGTATCACATACCATATCCCAATGTTTTTATCTTGTAGCATAATATTGATCATCTAAGTAATGTTGTTAATTGTATGTCATAATGAAAACACAATTCTTACCATGTAAGTTCCCGTGTAACTGTAAGTAATCCTAAGGTTTCGACGACAATTCGAGGTTTCTTGAACCAGGAAGAGAATTTCCCCTTAAGAGAGCATGCACGAGAGAACCATGCAAAATCCCAAAATCACGGAACATGGGGGTCAGCCAAATCCATTTATAT
>JAVSBT010332296.1:0-11532 GCA_033118115.1 Pharyngocirrus eroticus
TTCTCCAGTATTGTCAAAAACTCCCTTTTATTTAAAGTAGTATACCAATTTTGGCCTAATGTATACATCGCTTTAAATGTTATTTATTCCTAGAGCTTGATGGAATATATTTTTTGCATGTATATTTTTCAGTAAAAATGATAATTGAACATCTTAGAAAGAATTGTGCAAGGAGATTGGAATCTCATTTGTTCATTACCTATCATATATTGATAAATGTTATAGAGCATATCTTTCCATTCTAGGAAAAATGAAGCAGATAGAAAAAAGAGAAAAACTCAGAAAATATCCATGGATAATAGGAAGAATCCAAACTCATTATTTTGTGACTGTATTATCAAATAATTTTGTCTTTTTTTTTTTCTAGATTACAATACACCAAAATATGGTCGGAAATTCAAGACAATTTAATCTTAAACATGTTATTATGGAAGGTAAGAACCCTTTTTCTTGATTCTCCAATTTCACATGGGTTTTAAAAATAAACTAAAACAGGCAAGAACAGTTGGGGTAGATATCTTTCCCATGTCGGTTTCAGTATGAATCCTAAACCAGTAGCGTCACACTAACCTGTCACCAACTTCTCTGTGATTCGTCATTGGTTGTCACAATCCCATAAAGCTACCTACGATTATAGGTCATAGACAAGTTGAAGTCAATTCATAAAGTATGGCATGATGATCAAATTCTATATACAATATATTCATGCAGACCTTTTTAAAATTACTTGGCTTGATCAATATTTCCTAAACAGGTCAAAAGATGGATATAATTTCAGAACTGTCTTACCTAGTATATATATTGTCATCCTCATTTTTCTTGTGAGTAGGGTTTTAACAGTTTGGAACCTTATAAATCCTCAAATGTGTGCTGGCTCTATATCTGCTCAAAGGACACTGTTCAGGCTAAAAAAACAATAAGGATATTTTAAAAAATCCACACACACCCACAGCATTATGCAAGAGGCAATTGTCTCTTTAGTTAGATGGACATCACTTGGAGAAACTGGTTTATGAACAACAAGTTTGATTACAAAAACAATTACAAAAAGTATTTAATCATTAACAATTAAGACTATTGCATAATACATGACCCGTAGTTGACGCCATAACCTAGCAATGACACATCACTCACGTCATATAGTGGTGCTTCATTTCATGGATCAATCTTGGAAAAGGTTACTTATAAGAATAACACCTGATACAGACAATAACAAAATAAACATGTATGATTAAGAACATGATCCCTTTTGTTACCATAACATCCTAATGGAAAGATATACATGTATAAAGAGAATCAATGATATAATTACTAAAAGTTAACTTGATGGTTTCTGACTTGTCTTTCTGTCTATAAAATCTCACTTTTCTCAGGTTCAATCCTTAATGAGTGTACAGAAAATGCATTCTCAAACCAACAATGTGATGGGTCAAAAGCCAAAGCCATGACCTACGGCTTCCCATCTTGTCGGAAAAATATAATTCTTCATACAAACCAGAGGAAGGTCAGAGCTTCCACCTAAAGCCCTGTTTACATTGGGTCGATTTGAAGTGACTTTTTAGCTGAAAATCTTTAAAGCACTTCAGAAGTTAAAATCTGTCTAGTTGAAGTGAATTGATAAATCTTTCGACTTATATGCATTGTCATGTGCATGCCAGCTTTAAACTTGTGTGACTTTCTAGTTATGCAGTATAAAAACATTGACTCCAAGACACTTCAAATCATTAAAAAGAGTCACACAGAAGATTATTACACTGGCTTTAAGAATAAAGCAAAGTCTTTACAAGAGAAAATCGACCCATGTAAACTTGGCTTGATGTGTTTAAACTTCTCAGATGAGGCTAGGCTTTGAAAAAAATAATGATACAATTGTTTTTTTTGTCTCTCATTAAAAGTAAAGATCACATGGTAGCATTTGACCTGGTAATTTTCACATCTTTACATATGAATCATATTATGATGTAAAGTTTAGACGCAACAGGGCATCCAATACTGAATTTTATAATCTGACGCTAACTGCTTTGATCAAAGGAATACTGATTAGATAAAGTATCACTTTCTTACCTCTTAATTAGGTTCAATTTAATGCCACATTTAACTATGATGGCCGCCTTAATTAACTTTTGTCAATTCTTTGCAAAACAGGTATAATTAGCACAAGGATTGACACTATTAAACCTTTCATACACATGAGAAATGTGATTCCAACTTGTAATTAATTGGAATATGAAATCAAAATCTTGGTTTATTCAAAATAGTTAATCCAATTTATGTCTCTAATGCAAAGCAGTAACATAACACAGTGATGTTAATTTGACATTAACACTGAATGTTCTTCACAACTTTCCACCTGAAAACAATGTACTAAATCATGATTTTATTTATTCTTTATGAAACTATTTGGTTCTATAGTTTACAATCTATACAACCCCCTAGCCTAAAATGGGCAAAACAAAAGCCTTATAAAAAAAGATTAAACTTTGAGGCATGTTGATATCCTAGGTGAAAAAGTTGAGACAATGCAGCTTGTCTGTTACAATAAATTAATCTGTATCTAAATTTTTTGCAACTCAATTAGTGCACCCCAATGGAATTCCTCTCAAGGGAGTTAGGTAATAACTGTCTCCTATATATAGGTCACAAAGCAATCAAAACCAAGGACACAAATCATGAAAAATGAAATTGAAGCAAAATAAGCTCTTCCTTCCTTCTCTCATTATGAAAATTCTATGAAAAGTGAAACAAACCCCAGTAATTATCATTGGCTTTAAGTCAAATCAAAATCTTTCAAAATCTCAGCTCTAATTGTCATCTTGGCATTCCATTGTGAAGGTCCCCGGTTCGAATTTGGGCAGTTACAAGTGAATTATTTTTCACTGGCTTTTAAAATAGGTGTAGTGTTTCCTACGTTATTCTCTTGTTAGAGGAAGAAACTACTGATGCTGCTTGTGTCATAAAATGGGGGCGACGGAAAAATCTCATTCCAATTCGGCCCACAGTATTCACTTGAAAAGTTGCGACCCATGTGAATTAATTAGCTTTGTAAGGACAACCACATGGTTGTTCCCCCTACAGGCGACCTAGTGAGTGAGTGAGTGAGTGAGTGGGTGAGTGAAATGTTTAATTGGTAAATTGCACTGCCAAAACATTTTAACATGACATATATATAGACGGCTCAGCAACATATCAATCACTGATTAATGCTGAATACAATCTTTAGAATATAATCAAGGAATTAAGGGAGGGTGTGAGGGTGTGTGCGTAAATGCTTTTTAACTTATGACATTTTTGACTAACAGATTGAATCTTTGTCTTGCTATATATAGTATCCTAGATGAATGTGTCTACGTCAAAGCAAACTTATTACTCTCCTAAATATGATGAAGGTCTAATAACCTAGGTATTTGTTATTACTTATTGCATGGGAGTTATAGGACCTTAAATAAGTCAAATCCTATTGCATGTGGTCCAAGGCCAAACAACCTTATGTTAGATATAGAGTGAAGATGTAGAATGATAAAGATAGCAGAACCATTTATATTTACTGTACATTTTGATACACACTCTTTCACCCTATTGGTGGATTTTTCAAAATCATAAGATAATGCATTTTTTAGCTCTATATGCTTTGATTACTGTATAATGTTATGCTTTTAAGCATAAAAGTCATTCCAACTCTGTTATGATTTAAAATCATAACAGAGTTGGAAGACTTTAAAGATATGTCAACATTTCCATTCCACCAAGTATATATATTCTATAATAATTAAGTTTTTGCAAGAAATGAGTCAGCTTATGGCATAATCGTTTTCTTTTCTTGTTTTAATTTTGTCAGATTCCCATTCCAACTTACTCTATCATACTGAGCTCTGACCCAATCTTCATTGAGAAGGAAATCGTGCATAATGAAAATATGCCATGCCTTGTGAAAAAAAAGATAGCTTCTTATAAATCAAGTGTCTCACAGTGTAGTTGTCTTTAGCAACAAAGCAGTGTTTGACAAAGTCATTTTTGTGATTTACACTGCAATATTGAACTATATTCCTGGATGGATACAAGAAAAAAACATCTGTTGTCCACAATATTAGCATTTTCTTTATTTTTTTATGATCTATGGGACATCTTGTTATTTTATCTTCCTTTTATAATAAATCATAGTAAAAAAAATCTATAAAAAAGAACCTAATAATCCTTACCTATATCACATAATTCAGTAACATTCTTTGAATTCTATGAAGACTATATATGGTCATTCTAATCTGTAGACAATAACTTCAACATTTTATGAAATCTAGAAATATTTTGACAGCCTAGAGCAAAAAACTCGTTTTGAAATTATGAGGAAAAATGTTCAGTATCTTCCTAAACGTTTTAAAGGACCATTTCTAAGAAAAATAACTTCAGAATACACATAAAGTAAATAAAATTGGTGCTACTTAAGGATGATTTTGATGTTTTTGACAGCCTGGGACATTTTGGGACATTGGTTTCATGACATTCAATGACTTATACTAGAATTTTGAAAATGACTTGAGCAGTTTTTGCTCTAGACTGTCGATTCGACTTCTGATATATACACATTGCTAAAATAAGTAATTTGATTATGCTGATATTGATAAGATTAACAGACACAAATGGAGGTAATTCAATTTTACAGTTTATTTTTTTAGAAATACTTGTCCAAAATATCCATTGACATCATTGTACCATCAAAAGAAATTTTAATTTACATAAAGGATTGGCATGGAACGTAGAATGGGGAACTATTGCTCCTGATCTTTTCAGCCTGTAGACAATCAAACAAACTTGTGGGATTTTTTGCTCTCAACTCTTACCAAAAAATGATAATAAACTCATATTATTCATAAATCTATACATGTATACAGTGAGTTTATGATCATGTATTTATTTAGGTAAGGAATCATAGCAAAAAAAACCCACAGGTTAATCATGTTTGATTGTCTACCGCCTGAAAAGATCAGGAGCAAAAGTCCCCTAATATGAAACCTTTGCCAATTTGCGTTCTTTATGACTTTCTGGATGCTTATTATAGCACAAAAGTCTTTAGATAGCGCACAGGAATAATGGTCATTTTTTTTATTATTCAGCTTTGAAGGGAATGGTAATGGTAGGCCATTGACTTATGCGCTAATTGAAAAATCATTTTTTTATTTTTATCAATACAATAATGATTTTCAACACTTTCCTCTATAGCACAGCTAGTCTCCAATATGAATGATGCATTAACAAGTATATTGGTATGAAATAATTCAATACAATGGTGCAGGCCAATGAAACATCCCTCATAAATTCCATGAAACTGCTGACAGGATACATTTCGATTTGTTTCATTATCTTCCCTTTGTTCCAGAAATGAATAAAAACAACATCCTTTTCACTGAATTGATATAACCAGGGCAGCATGTTTTCTAAAGAAAAAGTGTGGAAAACATTGTTGAAATTAGAAAAAAATATCAACATAGATTTTTTGTTCCCATATTGCTGAAAGCATATTTTTTAATGTGTTTTCACGCTATATAAAATAAATTATTAATAAGTAACATGGTGGTTTCAGACCTTTTTTTGTGACATGCAAGCACATATATTCCAAATCATGACACTCAACTAAAATTGATGTAATGAAAGCATACATTTTTGGATTAGCTACAATGTAGTATTACTTTAACTTCATCACACCTGATTGAACATTAAAAACAACACAAAAAAACCAAACAAATTATCTGTTGGCTCATATTTAGAGCTTTTGATAGAATCATTTTAATTTCTTCATGAATGAATTACAGCTGTTTAAAGTGACAAAATTTGGCTGAAAACTAGTAGTTTAAATGGATGACATTTTACATACAGTGACTTCTATTATTTCAAATGGCCTTATTTCTATTTTGAAAACAGATATAAAACTCTTTTTACACTATTTTTGCTGATGATGTTTTTTGTTTTTGTAATATTTTGAAGAAATTGATGCCTCGCATTGACATTTTCAGTGTTTTATATATAAATTAAATCAAGTGTAATGAAGTTTGAATAACATCAATATATAGCAACAGTTGCCTTAGCCAAAAATAAATACATGTAATTTCAAAGAATGAAATGATATTTTGAGACATATGCTTGTGTTTAACAGAAATAACCATGGCAGCATTTCTTTTCTGACAGGTAGGTGTTGAAAACACTGTGGAATTGACAATAGACCAACATAAAAATAGTTTACATTACATGTTTCAATTAAACACCATTTTTTACAACGGTAACAAGTTAATATTATTTTAGAATGCATACACATTGTTATTGTTATGGAAAGTGTCAATTTTGCCTTTCATTAAACCAATCATTTTTTTAAAATCAATTTGCACAAAACAATAAAAAAAACGGCAACAAGGTAAATGAAAAGTAACTGTTTTTTTCTTGTTTCTTTGTCAAAATAGGCACATATAAAACATACTGTTGCAAGTTTGGGTTAAAATCATTAATATAATAAGGTGGTTGAATAAATTCTCTGTTTATTCTTTTTCAAGGCGAATATACTTTGTGGTTAATGTTCAAATTAAGTTGGTACCCTTTTGCTACCCCTTTGTTGATATTTTCAGAGTTCCACTGTCATTTCCATAAATTTACAATACTATTATCATACCAAAACCATTGCCAACATCAAGAGTTGTCCTTCTATTGTAGATGAAGACCTATTTGTAAGAACATCCACTTTATTTGAGATAGCTCTGGTCAAAACTTAAGTGTTTAGATAAACAATAATATGACCTATATTTCTTGTACTATGACAGGAAATATAGGTCGTCTTTTATTCATGAAAATTCGTTCTAAATGAAACTATTTAAAGTTCTTTAAGGTCATTATGTATTGATCTTTTATGTTTTGTCTTTTTAAGAATTATACTTTCTTTTACAAAGCCAGTCACCATCAATCATAAAGGCCTACTGTTGATAAAGTAAATATAGTCGACCAAATTCAATGGGATGGTATTTATCTTTTTTTGTACCACATTTTGTAATATATGGATCCAAGTAAAGAGGCAGAAATGTATCACCAATTTCTTCATTGTCATGGAAATAGAGATATCTAAAGGCACCAAAGACAAATGTTAAAATCAATGAAATAGGACCCTCTTTATCCTATAACAACCACAGCAACCATAGATTTGAAGAATGTGTCCCTTGGAGGATGGTAATTAAGAGTTTAAAGTTATTAAAATATGTCTATGAACAAGTTAATAACAGAGCCGGTTGGAGAAACGCTATTAAGAGTGGTTCCCAAGCATTTGAAAAAACAAGAATAGCTCAGCTGCTTGACAAAAGATTCAAGCAAAAAGGTATCTGGCTCAGCAATATTTATCGAGTATGCAATGGACAACCTAATAGGAACAAGGATCACCATAGTTAAGAAAATAAATTTATGAAAAATTCACAGTATTCAGAGTAAATAAAAGGATAAATAAAAGGTTATTTCTAATGATTATGTCATGAATTACAATTATTATATCATAATTCTTCTTGTGAATTGATACCTATATTTAAAATAAATTGTGAAAGTAACGCCCTAAATAATGGATTTAGTGTAGTTTAGTGGCCTTTAATTAGTTTAGGTTTTCTAGGCTTACTTCACAGCCCTACAATTGACATCACAAGACTGGTCACAGCTGTGGACTTTATAGGACGCCTTAGTACTGAACTTTCTTGATATTTATGCAAATCCAATCTCAGAAACTTTTAGACAAGGTGTATGAACACAAATGCATTGCCATGATTAAAAGTAAGATGGGTTTGTCAGATTAATCTCATACCCATATGTGGGTGTTAGATGCTTCAACAGATCATTTTGATACTATGTCAAGGTCATCTTTACAGTTTCCTTAATTTGATATCTGACAAGGGCAATTTCATATCTGAATATGGAATGACGTTGAAGCAATTTGCTATTTCAAGATGCCTTGGGCAGATAAATTCACAAATGAATGACTGACTGAATGAAAAAAATAATGATGATGGATTTCAAGATAGATATACATTAATATAAATCGTATGTAAGTTGACTGTGATCACAGTATGTTACAAATTGAATGAAACCAACCTAATCCGTGGGATAGATCTTTTCTATAAAGAAATGGAAATCCTTTAGTCAATATCTTTCAACCGATTAGGCTTGTTATCTTATAAGAGCATTCTGGGTGCCCAAAGTCAGGGTTTTTGATTCCAAGACACGACTTTATTGTTACAAGATGTCACTCCAGATCAAGATATATTTTGCAGTTGGTCTTATTGGTTTTTTTTTCTGGGTTTAAATAAAAAAAAGATTGTTCTAAAGTTTCTGCTTGACCATGAATTTCCATTGAGTCTGCCACAATCTCAAATTTATTATTCAAGTAAACAAAGCAGGCATGATTGTCTGCAATGCCAGGGAGTGGTCATTTTATAAAGAAGGATCGCATATATTCAAACGCAGGTTTTCTTCTTCTTTGAAGCATAAAATAGACTTTGTTTTGAATAATTTGAAACAGACTGTTATATGATGAAACAACATTGATTGCCCTCAGAGTATGTGCACAGTATTTGAACCCATTTTGCTATTCAATTAAGAGCAGGAGAAGAAAGACAAGATTAACAAAGCAAATGTAGACAAGAGAAGACATCTTAAGTGGGTCACAAAGACATGATGCCTGTGACCTATTTGTGATGTCATATCATGATCATGTGTCTTCTCGAGACATCATAAATGAAACAGCACACATTAATCGTTCTTTTCTTTTGTCCCTTAATCGCCAGGGGGGGGGGGGCTGTAGGGGCACCACAGATGTTCTGTTGATGTGTAAATATATATGACACAAAAGCATGAACACAGTATGACATTCAGAGACCTATCAGAGCCTCTTGATTATGATGCCTCGGTGACCTCATTTCCTGACAGGGATGGTCTTATGTTTATTTAGGAATAACTTAAATCTGAAGGTTTATGGGGGACTTACCAATACATGTTAACTGTATGCCCCCCTGGGACACCTATATATTTTCTCCTTGACCCTTTCCTTGTCCCCCCCCCCCTGTTATGTGTGTTAAATGACCAATCCCTCTTGCCTGTAAATTCCTAGAATGAAAAACTGTAACCTTTAATCATTGGTCTGGGTTTGGGACTGATGAGTAATTTCCACTTGAAATTTTCAATTGCTTTTGCTTATTTAGGCTACTGAATTTATGGCTCTTGGGAATTACACTAAATTGGTATTTACTGTTGTATTTATTTGGATGTTTTTTGTCCAACTTGTATGGTAAAAAAAAATCAACAATAATAGAAGACACACCAGCAGTTATATCCATGAATTAGTTTCGTTTAACAAGAAGATATATAATAGACAGAACTAAAATTGTAATACATGTATGGTGTTAGATTAAAAAAACTAACCCACCAAGGGCAATATGTTGTAGGGCAAATTGCAAATATTAACAAACAAGGTAGGCCAGCCACTCCAAATTGATTAGTTGGTCAATGGATGCAACCAACCAATATTTATGCATTTTTTTCATAATGTTGCTTTTTTTGTCAAAATTAGGCAACCAAATCAAGCAAAATCAACATAAGCTTGTAAATATACATTTCCAATCAGACATGTAGAACTATATATATAGCTTTTTGGAACAATATACAACATTCTTGTATATTTCCTGAAATACGGAGCACCTCAGTCTTTTCTGTCCTTTCTACATAAAAGACCAAATGATGTCTAATAGACATGGAGATAAAAAAAATGACTGACCGACCCAATTTATTTACCCTTACCATTTATATACATGTATTGTTTTCATACATAGTTGAATGCATGCTGAGTCAACAACATTCAAACAATTCAAATTTAATTTTAAAATCATTGAAAACTAATTAACGTCATACAATATGTATTAGGACAGAATGAAAAATATGATAAATTTACCTTGATAGGGAGGAATTGAATTTCAATTTTATCAGATTAAACTATATTTGACCCTTGAAGAGACAATATCATAAAATTGGAAAACTTCTATTTTCAATTTTTGATGAAGAATTAATGACTAAAATTCAAACCATATCTGATTAGTGAATCAAAAGTAAACTAGTTTGGGGATGCAGTAGGGCATCCTGACCTTGACCCCTATCTCGGCCATTAGTCCTAACTTTTAGATGCCAGACTAGTTTCATAGTTTGATACTCTGAAGTCATTTTTTTAAGGTCATATCCTCAAAGTTCCACTTATAAGTGAGAAAATGTCCTTATACCAGGTAAGCATACAAATATGCTTCATCTTTTTTCATTTCCTTTTCATCAACAAATAAATGCATATTTTTACAAAAAAAACTTATCTTTTTAACATAATTGATCACAAAAATGATACATAAGAATGACAGGAGAATAAAAACATTCTATTATGGTCACAGCAAATCCCCAATGTGCCAATAGTCAAGGACCTATTATAGGTGTACACAATAATAAAAACAAACCGTAATGTATTAATTAACATAGAATAGGCTTATCAGTCCTTGATGACTAGAAACTTGTAGGTTTCCAACCTGCATATCTTTTTCAGTTGGACTTATCTATTATTTTTCATAATCATTACTGTGCATAAGGAAAGCTATACTTTCAATACTATTTTTTTCTATGTTTTTCATTTTTATTGCAAATCTACATCTTCCGGCAAACTGATAACAATAATAATATAAATCATTAGTAAACTTATATTCTTGTCATACAAATAGTCACAAAAGACAGAAAGGTATTAAATTCTATTGACACAAAAAAATGAAATCCAATCACAATTTAAACAAAAAATGAACATGAGATTGATACATGTTACTAAATTCTTGTGACATTATAATGATACATTTTGATTTGTCTGAAACCCAATAAGGTGCTTGTCACAATAAGTCTAAAGGGCAAAGCTTCAGCTACCTTTGTTGCATGACTTAATCCAAAACTTTTAATTTACCCAGGAACTAATCTGTTTCACTCCTCGTGGAAATAGATCCCTTGATTGAAGAAGCTGTTAACATTGATACTTTAATAGTTTATTTTTTTTTTCATACCAAGAAATAAATGTAGTTTGTGATATAAGTAGCATTTATATTTCCATTTCATTAATTGAATAACAAAACAGCAATCTACATAAAAATCATCATATTTCTAGGACTAAAAATAAGGCTATGACAACTTGGTAATATTAAACTTAATAAAAGGAGGGCGTGGAAGGTTCAGGTATCAGACAGATAAACTATATGACGGGTATAAATTGCATATACCATTCCTTTAAGAATCAACTGACTCTGATTTGGCTCTCTGTGAGCACTAGGAAACAGTTAATTCAATGTTCTTTGAAAACATTTCATTTCTTGTATCTTGAACTACATGATGCATCGCTATTGAAAATGATATTCCATAGCTTAATCTATTGGTACACAGTTAAAGTGCGAGTCCAGGAGTATTGGTATCATTCAAAAGTCATTTTTAGGGCAATTCAGGAATGTGAATGTTTAT
>JAVSBT010332407.1:0-11532 GCA_033118115.1 Pharyngocirrus eroticus
TGCGATTGCACCAAGGAACCAAAATCCTTGGTGCAACTTGTTGCACCAAGGCTTTTTCTAGATTTCAAGGCCTGATATAAAGCCAGTGATAACAGTGTATAGCTAAAAACCCAAGTGTGTTACTTGTAGACATCAACATTATAAATTGTAATTTATATTGAATAGTTTTGTATCTACATAAACTTTATAATTTCAAACAAAAAGGAACGTATTTGTAGAAAAATAGATTATTTCAAACTTTAGTGTCAACAGAAAATGAAATATGATTGTTGAAAAATTAGATCGTTTCTCTTTAGAATTTGACAAGGTTTTGCCACAATTCAATAATATGATTGCATTACTAAGACCCCAAGTGTGTTACTTGTAGACTGCATTAACATTATGAATTATAATTCATATCAAATATTTTTGTATCTACAAATATTTTTGTATCTTTATAGTTTAAAAAAAAAGAAATGTAATTGTATAAAAAATAGAATATTAATTGTTTAGATTTTGACAAGGCTTTTGATAATATAAAGCCAGTGATAACAGTGTATTGCTACAACCCCAAGTGTGGTACTTGAAGACATTACTGACATTATTAAACTATCTTTTAATAGCTTCTGTAGATTTTTTTTAAAAAGTTCAAATGTTTCAAATGAAAATGAAATTTAATTGCTGAAAAAATAGAATATCACTCTTTAAGATTTTGACAAGGCTTTTGACAAAGCTGCTATTGTATCCTTACAGTATGATCCCAACTAGACTTTACCCCTGGTAGACATTGTCAATACATGTATTGTGTAACTTCAATCAAATAGCTGTTGTGGAATTTTAAAACTTTGAAAAATTCCAAACATAAATCTTATATATAAATTGTTGAATTTGTTTAACTTTGATAAGGCCTTTGACAAAGCTGGTTATAGAATTGTATCACTAAAACCCCAAGTGAATTACATGTAGTTTATACAAAAATCTTGTGGAGTAAATTTGAACTGATATTGTAGTTAATGACTTATTTGACTATGTCTGTACAATATATTATCTCTTTCAACATGCATAGTAAAAGTAAAAACCATGGTTATTGCACTCAATGTGCTGAAATGCTGATGCGAACATTTTCTGTCAATTCTCAAAAGATGATTTGACTTATATACATTTGTAAGGCAAAGAACCTCTGTTGGAATGTATGACTCATTTCAAGTGACCAAAATCAATTTTACAAAAATTGCAAAACTAATCTGACTAAAAAAAGAGAAATACAAGTGGGAGTTTGTCTTTTCTTCTTATACTTAATACATATAGTGCTTAACAAGACTTTTAGAGGGAGTATATCTTTTGTTCTTGTATTCAATACATATACATGTACAGTAAAACTCCTCCTTGCGGTCACGCCACTTGTGCGGTCTTGGGATAGGCTAGCTTAACCTGAATAAAGTATGCTCAAATGTTCAATATTGTTGACAACATGAGCTTAAGGCCCGGTCACACAACGCTTTACAGCTTAATCACGGCCAAAACCTGTGAAGCAGACAATGTTGTTTGTGTTGATGTCGAGTTTAAGACGAGCTACAGTTGATTTATAGACGTGGCAGGACGCAGGGAAAAATTGGAACGTGGTTAGCTGTGCTTAGGCTGTGCTTAGGCAGTGCTTTAGCAGTGGAACAGCCGCCGACCGCCATACCCGTACAAAGCAGGGCCAAGCCAAAATTGACCAAAAATTACCACTTACGACCATGTCCACCAGATTTTCATAACTTTTTGTATGTGATTTAGACGTGGAGTACTGTGTGACCGGGCCTTTAAATGCAAGAGTTATCTATGCAACAAAGATATTTAAACACTTTTAATAGATTCATACAGTTGTTTGTTACACTGTTTTGCTCCATTACCTAAAGGGTTCATATAATGAGGCACACCCCTTTTCTGCAACAAACACTTTAACATGGGTGGGGCAGAATTAACTTATGACCATGCAAAAACCATTCATTCATATGCTGGCGGTTATACAGTTCTGGTTCTAAATTCATTGTCGTGAAGAAAGTTATTGAGAGTAGCAGACACCTAGACATAGTCAGCAAATTTACAGTTGAGAAAAGTGAAACATAAAAATTATTTAAGAAGACTATCTGCTTGTTTGATTATTGCCCCTTGGTAATATTCTCCAGGACAAACTTCATCAGCTGCTAAAGAATAGAAATTGAAGAAACTTTTAGGCAGAAGTCTATGTAACTGTTTTTTCATTGTAGGTTGTGATACATATTGAAAAAAAGTGGTGAATTGTCAGGAACAATATTTGTATAATATTCACATCAAAGAAAGTTTAGTGATCAAAACCCTTACATAGGCGTTGAAACTTTATGAAGGTAAGAAATCACACCATAAAAATCATACAGTTCCAATGCTGAAAACATTCTACAAATATGGATCTTGGAACCAGATCTCGAGACCTCATAGAGAAACTGTTGTATGTTTTTGGTGCATTTCTACTTGTAGTTATAACAGTTATTTCAGTAACTGCACTAATACTTGGAGTTACAGCTAACTCAAAGTATGATAAACTTTATATTGAACAGCATACAATCAGATTTACAATGAAAAAAGAAAATAATAAAACCGATGCACCAAAAAATATCTCAGTTCCAAATAAATACCCTGAAAACAATCCAGACTTGATAATGGCTGAAGCAAGAAACCCAACAATCACAAAGGATTTCGACAAAAACGTCATTACAGGTTTTGAAGTTACAAATTCTAGGGGCATCGAAGTGATAGACAGATTCAAGGTTTGCCCATCACAAATGGGAATTTATCATGCAATGTTCAAAATAAACTTTGGCAACATTGACATTTCCGCAGAAGAAGTGTATTTTCAAGTTGAGATAAAAGGATTTCATAAAGCTTTTCCAGATCACAAATACATCTTGAACAAAGTGAGGGGTTCCCGATATTGTAAGGATACCCTATCTCACCCATGCTACACTGCAGCCTTTTCACGTTTGGTTAACATAGATTATGATATGTGCATATATCTGTCCACAAACCAGCCTGAATATTTGAGGGAAGAGGCAGAGTTGCAGCTTGTATATGTGGCTCCAAAATTAAACAAGACCCCCAAGAAACTACTAAATCTTTACAACTACTAAAAGATAAAGTTGATGTCCTAAGTTCTACTAACAGCATACTAAAGAAATCAATCAAAAATTATCCTGAGTTGAGTCAGCAGAGTGGTAGTTTCTGGACTTGAATATTGGACTTGATGATTGGGAAACTTTAAAATCTCAAATGGACTTGGTACCCAATCCAGCTGAATGAATTAGTCCAGTGATTAGAGCCCTTCAAGAAGACATGAAACCAACTCATGGTTGGAGAGCTAAAACTAACAAATCTACAACAACACAAGAATGAACTAAAAAAGAAGAATCTGAATATCTACATTGCACAAAGAAATTGCCATAAACAGAACGAAATGGAAAGTTAAAACTCAACAAACAGTGTTGAAAATCAACAAATGCACAAATAATATAATTGATTTTTTACATAATCATTTTCTTATAACACAGTTGTATTATGTGTTAAGTATTATATCCATGCAAGTAAATAAAAAAGAATAATCTGTAAAAATATAGTAAAACAAAAACTCCAAGAATCATGTTGCTTGATTTATTCCAAATCAAATTGTAATTGTCTTGAACATAAATGAAGCAACAAGATTTGAAGTTTGCACAATAATTGTTTGGGTTGTTAATAATTCAGCTGAGAGAGTACATAAAGCTTCACTGACATCATTGTCAGGATTGACAGACTTTAATGATGACAAGTTGCTATGATTTATAATATGTCTTTCAAATTTTGTAATGTGTCAAAAAATAAACTTCAGAGTATAACATATTTGTTTTCCATCAGAGAGTTTCCATGACCTTGAAAACAGCAAAACATGTTGTTTGCTTTTTAGGTCACATTCTCATTCAATTAATTTTGGACAAGCACAGCAAATACTCTATAATTCTGATTTTTAAATAAAACACTGAAGAGGATAACCATATTCCAAATGATGGGTTTTTACTTTGAAATGAACAGATATTCTACAGAGACAATTTATTTCAAATCTGAGCCAGAGTTATATTTATCTACATTTTAATGATATGCCATTCACTTTTGCTATTTAATTCATATGTATATTTTTTTCAGCAATCAGTTTAATTGTGAGCACTGAGCCAGCTTTATGTTCAACTAACTTTTAGATAATTTGTTAGAACTTTCTTGATTGATACAAGATTGCTTTTAATCAAACTGTGCTCATCTTCTTTTTTGATGCATCATATATTTCTTCATTGGAACTGTATAAATTGTTACTTCTTAATCTATCTGATCTAAGAGACCATTGATGAATTAATAAACGAATTAATAAAACAAAAATGAATAAGTTCCGACTTAGAAGGGCAGTTTGAAACCTGCATGTTTCAAATCATCAAGGACTCTCTTCAGGGTTTACATTATTTCAAAAGTATCTATCTAAAGAAAATATTGTAATGCACTTCTATGAACATGTATATAAAGAATGTGACTGCGTGTTGCCTCTCATAAAAATTGAATTAGAAATACCAACATTTTGTGTTTATACTAAAACCACTAATAGTATTAGTGGTTTTAGTATAAACACAACATTTTTACTAATACTCTGAAATTAAATACCCTTGATGCTTTTTGCTTACATAGCAAAAACCATGGATATCATAAGGATGCCAAACAATAAAATTGCTGAAACAGCACTGGGTGTATCAAGAAACCATCTATATATAACAGGAAAGTCATTTGTTCACAAGTAGGCCTACATGTAAGACAAATAAACTCAGTTTGAAAGTAAGACTCTCTTCCGTTGACATCCTAAATATGATTGTCATATCCCTGTCATAAGAAAAGACAAGTCTACACAATAAGGTAAGGCTATTTCATTATCAAAAAATCATAATACTTGGAGGACAGGTTTTTTTTTCTTGTTCTTATATTTGATGTCTACAAGTGCTTTCCAAAGAGGGTATCTGAATGATCTCAAATTACTTTCTCAATGAGCTTTTTGCTTTTATACAATTTTAATTGTGAATGTAACAAAAATAATTTGGTTTGGTAGCTGTTTCTGTGATTATTTCTCATACAATGGTTTAGTTTGACTGTTGATTCAGATTTAAAAAGCATACATTGTGGGTATATTATGAACACAGAAAAGAAGGTTTATTTGTTATGCTTTGTTCGACTTTAAACCAGATTTATTTATTTATTTATTTTTTCTGATGAAACTTTTCCAAGAAATCAGATTTATTTATATTGAATTATAACAATTCTGCAAAGAAAAAGAATCAAGATACTGCATACACTTAAAACTCCTATTAGGCCAATTAGAAACAAGTGTTAACTCCACTGTGGGGCAGTGAATATTAAAGATGTACATGTTTCATTTTCATTACTTTTTAGATAAAATATTAGCCTTCCATGAGATGTCAGAATCAGAAGAAAATGGTGGAAAAGATCGGAGTGATGGCAAAATAAGTATAAGGCAGAAAGTAGCAAAGTTGGTCACAAGGCAGCGTGTCTTCAATGTAGTAGTTATTATCCTGGTACTTACGCTTTTAGTTTTAAAAGTTACAAACTGGCGTACTTATCAAGAAAGGCTGAAAACACCCTTGAAGCATTTTGATACTACAATGACTACCACAACTTCTTCTACGATTACTTATATTTCTGCTGTGCCATCAAAAGTAAATAAAACAACAATAGTTTCTGTGGATGTTCTACATTGGAGTGACATTAAAGGATCTGGGAATATCAATTATGTACAAAGTGAGGGAACATTCTGTATTCCAAATACTGGCAGATATCGTATCAATGTCCAACTAGTTTATGGGTCACCATCTGGTGAAAATGTTTCAACAAATGTTTACATCATGAATGTCAAGAAGAAAATGCCCGAACTTATAGCAGATGGAGATCCTATTCCCATATGTGGACATAGGGACCAAGAAAGATGTGACCCCAACAATTCTGCTCCCTGTGCCACATTGCATGCCATATGTACAAAAAGACTTATTGAAGGGGACTGTATATTCATCTCAACTTTACAAGCAGGACTGCTGCAACAAGGGAAATTCCATCTTTGGAAAATGTCTGAATTTTGAAAGCATGACTCACAGGTTTAAAGCTTTATGCCAAGGCTTAATGTTTTAAAATAATCAAAACAGAATCATTTCACTGAAAATTGTTTCATGTGTATCCCAAGAAATGTGATATTTCCTGCTTAATCATCAAATGTATATAATTATGTACTTGCAGAGATATATGGTTATGTACCGCTGACATGGATATAAACAAAAACCAATAACCATAGGTGGGCTTAGTCAGATTGGTCCAGTCCAGCCTCAATTAGATCAAAGTTTTCCATGTATGAGTCAAAAAGTGGTCCAGTTGGGAAGTGACCTTTCAACAACAGACTCTATAACAAGGTCACTGTGAATATGATTAAATAAAATCTTCCTAAATCACTGTACTAAGTGTGAAATGTTTAATATATATCAACCTGCATATCCTAGGCACCATAGTATTGAAATTGCACTCCTTACAAAATGACTATTATTAAATAAATATCAAATTGGGCATCTTAAAGAAATATTAGGTTATTATGGTCACATATAACATGGTGCTGTTCTGCATTGTATAGTTCTACATATAGTGCAGTTCTACATTAGTTTAGTTCTTACTGAGAGTTCAGAAGGTAGTCTTAAGCTGTGTTTACATTGGGTACATTTGAAGTGTCTTTTTTTCTCAAAGCTAATCTTCTGGGCGACTCATAATCTTTTGAACGATCTGAAGTGTCTTACCGAGAGCTTTAGATTACAACTGTAATCTTTGTCAATCTGATCAAACATGACTGTCCACTAGATGGTGTTGAACTTTTAACTGGTTAAGAAATGTTCTCTTACTGAGAGCTTATAATCACTACTGTGATCTTTGTTAATCTGATCTGATATGACACTAGATATCCACTAGATGGCGTAGTGTTTGCTTCCCTGGTGGTGATGTGCCCAAGATGATGGTCACACAGGGTGTACACTAGGGTAGTATCCTTAGACCATCTTAGAACCTAGTCCTATTATAGAGTGCTATGGTCTTCCATGTCATCAGTATTTATGTAAATTCTACTCTATTTAAACATAGTGGAGATTTAATATTTCTTGCTATGGCTTTGAATAAAATTGATGTGATATAATTATACTACATCACAACCGTACCATACCATTGCATTGATGAACATATTAATTATTTTGTTTATTTTTCTATCCTGTTTAAATTCTACAGACAATAAAAAGCCGCATTTTTGTGAATGTGCTTATTTCTTTTTATCAATTTCCATTGGAATTGGTAATGTTTCACAAATTTATTTATCTAAATCATAATATATCAAAATACCCTCAACAGCGTCTTTTGATTTAACTTTCTTATTGTATTTCTAAAAGGACTAAGAAATTTCCATTTTTTCAACGCAATGAAGTCTTTAACCTGCAATTAATAATTTCTTCACATTTCTGTTCTCATGTGGTCCATGCAGTCTCCAAATGCAGACATTTCAAATGAGGTAATAGTTAATAGTAAGATAATAACCTTAGTGGTTATATGTGGTCATGGGGATACCACGCATATAGTAATAACCATTTCATTTTTCGATAAGTACCTGCACATTGACAAACATCTCCAGTATTGAACATCATGATGGGCCAAGACCATAATCAAACCTGTCTAGTAAGGATCAAGCGAATGAGGATCAAGAAGAAAGATATCAAAAGAGCATGTAAGTGTAGTTTTTAAGTTAGTTCCAAAGAAGCAAGAGGTTATCAGTTTGTTTACATGGACTTTTTATTTTCAGTTTTTTCTTGTTCTTATATTTGATGTCTACAAGTGCTTTCCAAAGAGGGCAACAGAAGGGTCTCCCATTACTTTCTCAATAAACATTTTGCTATAACACAATTGTTATTGTAACAAAAATAATTTGGTTCGGTAGCTGTTTCTGTGATTATTTCTCATAAAATGGTTTAGTTTGACTGTTGATTCAGATTTTAAAAGCATACATTGTAGGTATATTATGAACATAGAAAAGAAGGTTTATTTGTTATGCTTTGTTTGACTTTAAACCAGATTTATTTATATTGAATTATAACAATTCTGCAAAGAAAAGGAATCAAGATACTGCATACACTCGAAACTCCTATTAGATCAATTGGAAAAAAAGTGTAAACTCCACTGTGGGGGCAATGAATGTTAAAGATGTACATGTTTCATTTTCATTACTTTTTAGACACTTGATAAAAAATTTGCCTTCCATGAGATGTCAGATTCAGAAGAAAATGGTGGAAAAGATCGGAGTGATGGCAAAATAAGTATAAGGCAGAAAGTCGCAAAGGTGGTCACAAGGCAGCGTGTCTTCAATGTAATCATTATTATCCTGATACTTCCGTTTATAGTTTTAACAGTTATAAACTGGCATACTAATCAGGAAAGACTGAAAATATCTTTGAAGCATCTTGATACTACATTGACTTCCACAGCTCATTCTACGACTAAATATATTTCTGCTGTGCCATCGAAAGTAAACAAAACAACAACAACAACAACAACAACAACAACAACAACAACACAGCCTGCATCTGATATACAATTGCTGCTTCCATATGCAGATGCTGTGCTAATGAATGTTCCGGATTCTGATGAAACCGTTTATTGGAGTGATGTTAAAGGGTCTGGGAATATCAGTTATGTACAGAATGAGGGAACATTCTGTATTCCAAATACTGGCAGATATCATATCAGTGTCCAATTAGTTTATGGGTCACCATCTGTTGAAACGGTTACAACAAATGTTTACACCATGAATATCAAGAAGAAAATGCCCGAACTTATAACAGATGGAGATCCTATTCCCATATGTGGACATGGGGACCAAGAGCTATGTAACCCCAACCATTCTGCTCCCTGTGCCACATTGCATGCCATATGTACAGAAAGACTTATTGAAGGGGACTGTATATTTATCTCAACTTTACAAGCAGGACTGCTGCAACAAGGGAAATTCCATCTCCGGAAAATGCCTGAATTTTGAAAGCATGACTCAAGAGGTTTAAAGCTTTATGCCAAGGCTTAATGTTTTAAAAAAATCAAAACAGAATCATTTCCCTGAAAATTGTTTCATGTGTATCCCAAGAAATGTGATATTTCCTGCTTAATCATCAAATGTATATATGTACTTGCAGAGATATATGGTTTTCTTGTAACCGTTATGTTTTGCCCAATTAATGAATTATGATATTTTGTGGCTCTATTACAACAGAAGTGTATATATTGTATGTACCGCTGACATGGATATAAATAAAAAACAATAACCATAGGTGGGCTTAGTCAGATTGGTCCAGTCCAGCCTCAATTAGATCAAAGTTTTATATGTGTGAATCAAAAAACGGTCCAGTTGAGAAGTGACCTTCAACAAAAGACTCTATTACAAGGTCACTGTGTCAGATATGATTAAATAAAATCTTCCTAAATCACTTTACTAAGTGTGAAATGTTTTATATATATCAACCTGCATATCCTAGGCACCATTGTATTGAAATTGCACTCCTTACAAAATGACGATAATCAAAAAAATATCAAATTGGACATCAAGAAATAATAGGTTATTATGGTCACATATAACACAGTGCTGTTCTACATTAGTTTAGTTCTTACTGAGAGTTCAGAAGGTAGTCTTAAGCTGTGTTTACATTGGGTCAATTTGAAGTGTCTTTTTTGCTCAAAGCTAATCTTCTGGGCGACTCATAATCTTTTGAACGATCTGTGGTGTCTTACCAAGAGCTTTAGATTACAACTGTAATCTTTGTTGATCTGATTAAACATGACTTTGAGCATACTATTTTTATTTTTTTTATCATTTTCAAGTTGTCCCACAATTTGGATTTCCGTGAAAAAAAAGGATAAAGGTAAAAGTAGCCAGCAAAAAATTGTTTCCAAATGACTTTGTAGATATCAAACATTAAAACAAAACATTAAAATAATGGTGTTAGATATATGGAAAGTTCTACTTTAATATAATCTTATCTGATATTACACTACATGTCCACTAGATGGCGTAGTGGGGGAATGTTTGCTTTTTGTGATTGTGCTCATTTCTTTTTATCAATTCCCTTTGAAATTGATAATGTTTCACACATTTATTTATCTGAATCATAATATGTCAAAATACCACCAACAACATCTTTTGATTTATCTTTCTTCTTTTATTTCATTGGTGGGGTGGAAGGGGCAGGGTTGACAAATACAAACCAAATTAAAGACCCCTCATGATATGTATATTAAAGCCATCAATAGAAAATCATGTAATATCCTTAACAATAGTAACCACCCCTTCTTTAATAGTTTTGAACTTCCCCTTTCTGGTCATAGATACAGGGCAGCCAGAGCCAACAAGAAAACCTATAGATCCAGTTTTATCCAGAATGCAATAGCCCACTTGAACAATAAATCCTCCTACTATAGCTAGTTTTTTTTATTAGCTACCCCCCCCCCCCTTCTAATCCAGTTACACTGCACTGCACTTTTGTTCTTCCTTAATCTTGTATTTGTATGTCTGTTATGTGTCTGAAGAAAAAAAATCAATTATGGAGAATAAAGATATTATTATTATTATTTCTCCATTCCCACTTTTTCTCTCTGCATCAATTTCATCTTTTCAATACAATGAAGTCTTTAACCTGCAATTAGTAAATTCTTCACATTTTTGTTCTCATGTGGTCCAAGCAGTCTCCAAATGCAGACATTCCAAATGAGGTAATAGGTAATAATAAGATAATAACCTTAGTGGTTATATGTGGTCATGGGGGATATCATGCCTATAGTTATAACCATTTTATTTTCAATAAGTACCCGCACATTGACAAACATCTCCAGTATTGAACATCATGATGGGAGAAGACCATTTTCATAACTCTCTAGTAAGGATCAAGCGAGTAAGATTAAGAATAAAGAAGAGAGATATCAAAAGAGCATGTAAGTGTAGACTTTTAGTTAGGTTATCAGTTTGTTTACATGGTATTTTTATTTTCAATTTGTTTTTTGTCATCATCTAATTTTTCATAAATCAAATAAAAAGGTATCAAAATCTTTATACATCAATATATTCTTGTTATTACTTTTTAAAATTTCTAATTGAACATTAAAAGTGAAATAATAAGGATGCACGGAGAAATTTATGACTTTGGCTGATCCCCGTGATCTGTGATTTGGGGATTTTTAACTATGGTTTTAGTGTTATGAAGTATTCAGCCATGATGAGTCAAATACAAAACCATCAGGTCAAAAGGGCATTGGTCTGCATGGTTAAGATCAAATGCATTTTAAAACTGTTTTCACTCTTGGAAATAGATACTAAACTATACTCTCTCTGACGTCTGGGCGCTGACTAGTCAGGAGGGCGTGTTAAACGCCCTATTCCCCCCAGAAAATCCAGAACTC
>JAVSBT010332518.1:0-11531 GCA_033118115.1 Pharyngocirrus eroticus
TCAGAAGAGAGAGATCGAAAGCTCTTTAAGTAAGCTATCACTTTTAATCAGTCAAAAGTATAAAAAATATTATTGAACTACACCTGATTAGATGAATTTACATAAGTCTATAGAAATGTATACTTTTATAGCATTTCTTAATATAAAAAAAGTATATTTTGGAACATTTTCTAACAGAAAATACCCCAGACTTCTCATAGCCCCAGTGTCCTCTTAAAAAAATCAGTTCCATTGAACATCTAAACAACAGAATTTTGCTTGCATAGCAGATGAGATATGTTTATTTGAAAGGTGAAAAAATACATGTGAAGGAATGTTATCAAGTACTGACAATAAATACATTTAACTCTTTACGTTAACATCAATATGTATATAGATATAAATGTAAAAAATATAAAATGTTAGTCTATCAAGTGCCAAAAATACAGGCAGTGATATGTGACAAAATACTCATTTACAACATATATGTAAAATACATAATCTATAAAATAATGTAAACTATACCTTTTCAAAATTGTGTATCAATTCTACATCATGTGATATACAGTGTATATTTATTGATATAAATTTTAACCATTTACTAATAATCACATATATATTGATGGTGGTCCTTATGTCATCAAATGGTGTAGATTAACAAGTCTTTTGCCTCTACTAATATTACTAAAATTCAAAATCATGTAACCATCTGCATGACAAAATAGGTTGTCTTGGAGCCCAGGCATTCTTGTATAATTATGCACCTCTCTTTTAGCTTAGCTTCATGATAAAATTTCCCCATAAGTATTTGGGCAAAATGTTACACATAGTGATTTGTGAGACTGTTAAGTTTGGTGTAGATACATTTGCACATGTTCGATGTCCCTAGACTCCTATCACCGAGAGCTGACTTGAATCCATACCAATTACTGCCCCTCATTGGCTGCAACCCTGTCAACAGTGACAGTTTGAACAATTACAACATATAGAGGCGAGTTATTACCCGACTTGATCAATTGTGAAAAAAAAAGATCTTTCCAAAATCAACATTGTTCCATCTAGAAAATGATCATTGATCTTTACAAGGATTTTTTCTCCCCTCAAAAATGTGCAAAAAATGCAGTTTAAAAATCCTGAGGGGATTCAACATGGAAAATCTGCTTTGGCCTTAGTTATTTCAATTCTGCAATAAATGTCAACATCTTTAAATGGCTTCTGTGATTGTAGAGGTTTTTCATCTTTGACTTTCTAATTTATTGTTAACTTCAAATGTAAGTACAAAGGCTTTACAGTAAGCAGATTAATCCCTTTTCTTCTGAAATCTGTTGGCTTTTTGTATCTGAAATAAAACAGAAAAAAAGTCATCATATCTGTAATAATCCAAGATAGCATAATAATTATTGAAACCAATGAAAAGTGAAAACAACAGTTAGAACTTCCCTGTATATTTAAATTTTGTTTTGAACTTTAATTTTGTTTAGCTTCTTACACATGGCTTTATACCAACTCTCAATTTGGAATGGCCTAACTGTGAACTTTGTAAATCAAAAATGATAGTGACATCTTATATACTTACAATTCAATAGGAATCTGTCCTTCTTTTATTTCATCTTTTTCTAAAAATCCCCAACACTTTGTGCTGATTATTTTCTTTTTAGGCTTATAGTGTTTGAATTCAAAGAATATTGCAAAACCTAAAGGCAAAAAAAAGATTTTATACCACATGGTTAAAACAAGATTCAAGAGGATAGACTTGCAATTCAAGGTCTTAGGACTTGAAACATTACAAAACATGGTTATCACTTTTACCATAGAATTTCACAGGAGTTTATTTTAACATGTAAAAACAGTGTGAAAGGAAATATTCACGAATTATCAAAGTTTGAATTGATTAACATCCTAAGTGTTTCAACAATATAACTATTTCATGAACATACCATTTGGCAAGAACTCAATAGGTTTTTGGACATAAATGTCCACACCAAAGAACACATATTTATCTTCTTTACAAGCAGACACTGGGGTATCTTGCTTTGCATGAATATCCACTCCGTTTGGATCTGAAAAATAAATTAAAAAGTTCCAGCACACTTTTTGTTTTCAAGATTCTCAACTTGTGATTTGGAATATAATGACCACAAATCAGCCGTAGCACTAATTAATTATAGAGAGCTTTGCCCTGTAGCATATTCCCTCTAATAATAGTTCTTTTTATAATAATGAAGTATTTTATTCACAATGTAACCAACAACACAAATTCAAATATTTATAAATTGCCCAATTTCTTAATTTATCTTATCTTAACACTGCCAAAGATTAATCTTTTTACCTTTACATGATATGGTAATGAAAGGGTCTATGTATTGAGAAGCATCTTTCAATCCTATCTTTTCTATTCTTACAGTTAGTAGTGTCTTGCCTGGAACAGGTTTTGGTGGAGGAAGAAGACTACCTTTGGCTGCAAAAAGAAATCCCAGAAGTTAACATATTTTAGATACATTTCAATATATATTTATGTACAATGAATCAAACCTTTTGTCTTGTGTGTTAGCAAATGAAGCTGGTCAGTCTCGTTTAGACCACCTACAAGTGATCTCAAATTCAAATATCTGCTTGTAAATATTGTTTATATATAACTAAATAATAATATAACTTTTTTGGAACTTGGGATAAAGATACTGCTGCAGTTATATAAGGGTGGGTGGGGGTCTAGTAAGACTTCATGATTAAAACAAATGATTTAGAAATCTTACACTTTTCTGTCAGGCTGGCGTCAAATGTATCCTTATCTTCTTCACTACTATAAAACAAAATGCACGAAAGAGAGAAAAGATAAATAAATAAAGGATTTCACATTTATATAAAACCTTTTTAGACAAAATAATCTCAAACTTGAAAACTGGAGATAGAAAAATCGTAAAAAAAGAAGTTCCTTTTACAAACATCAGCAATCGATTTAGAATTTTTTGGCTACCGGACCGGATAGCATGTTTATTAAGAAAATGACTTATTTCTGCAGGACTGGATAATGCTTTATAATTGGGCTAAAATAGCCCGGTCTGTCGGTCTGGTGTTCAAATCGTAGGCTGGATATAAAATGACTTTTTATGAAAACTTAATACTTTTAAAAAATTCATGCAAAAAACAGTGTAGCAAATAGTATCGTCTGAAGTTTCACAAAAAAATTGCATATGACACCCATAAAACTAAAACTAAATTCAAGATTTATCTTTAACTTTTTTTCAAAACAGCATTTCACCCAAACATTTCCATATCATTAATTAATTAAATGAAAAATATACTGAGACCTACTTTGATTCCAAATTTCCTTCACCAGAAGTGTAAGAATCATTTGAAATTGTAGTTCCATGCACTGTACTTATGTCAAGTGGAAACTCAATATCATTCTTTGACAATAACGTTTGGAGATCTAAAAATAAATTAAAAAGACAACTGGGACCTTTATATTTTAGAATATATCTGTCTTATTATCTTCTACTGCAACTGTAGATTAGTAGAGGGTGTACTCTAGATGGGGACCAGGGGGATCTTTTCTCTCAACCATACAGTCTTGTATGGATTTTTTTTTAAGCCATGCTATACTGTGTTGTCCAAACAAAAAGTTCTAAATAGCATCCTGCTCAAACACTGAAAAATTAAAGCCTAAAGGATGGTTTATGCAGAACAATTGCTTTTGTTATTACCTAATATTAACCATTAGACACTTTTTTGCTATGAAAAGTATAAAATGCAAAGCAAAAATATTAAAAAAGTTTTGTCATAGGGTATCTGCAAATATTTATTGAACCAACACAGTTTTCTTGCAGATTTTAAGATTTCTTATATCACATGAGCACATTATTGAGGCACTGTCATTATTTTTTAAAATATTTTTTACACCTCTATTTAGAAGGAACGTTACTTTCAGAAATTAAATAAAATCACCTACTACTTTCAACCTTCTTCAAATCTTTAAGACTAATTTCTTCAACTTTTCCAGGATTTTGTAAGGATTTAGCTCTCAAGTCTAAACATACCGCAGTCTTCTGTAAAGTTTTCTTTGTAAGGAAAAGAAAATGACAAATTTGATTATGAGGTTCATATAAAAAAGGGTACTTATCAATGAAACATACATGTGGCAAAAATAAAACATTGTATTTCTAATTACCATTATAAATTATGAGCCCTGAGTTTTACATTTGAGATATGCAAGTCTTGTAATCATTATATTGTCTTTGAATAAATTAAAAACTATGAAATATGCAATCTCACCTTTTTTTCATCAGAAAAACCACTGGAATCTGGTTTGGCTACTTCTTTGAGTTTTGCAGAAAGCCTTGAATAAAAAAGTTACATCATGATAACCAAGGATGGCATTAGGATAAAATAAGATCAAAAAAGTGGACTCATTTAAGTTCGCATGATTCAACAGGAGAAATAAAGCTGATTCTATCGCTCTTTCTTACGCTTCTTTTATATATTGACTCAATGAATTTTGTGATATATCAATTTGTAGCATAGGAGCCCATGACGCCAAAATTGTATACTTTTATTGGCCCAAAATTCAAAACAAGAGCAATAAAATTGTTTAACTCATGGTATCATCAAAACCCATCCTCTGACCTTAATTTTGTGCTTGTATATGAAACTGTCTAAAGAATTCTACTTTAAAAGAAAACATTCAAAAGCCCTAACTGCTGAGTAAAGTATTCTACCATGCCTTTAAGCAACCAGTACAACCAACTTTCCATACAGCAACCCTTTATATTTTCCACAGCATCTCATCATGAATCTCCCTAAAGTAAAGAGGAATCACCTTTGATAACTGTCTACTGCTTCTACTGGCTGCCCCCATACATCAAAGTCTGTAGCCTTCTTGAAGGCTGTCTGCCATTGTGAAATAACATGTACATTGTCTTCTTTAAACCCAGACATTTTCTTTTATCCTGAAAAAAACAATTAAAATACTTTTTATATTACAGGACTACTGCATTGTCAAATTATTTCATACTTAAAGGGATACTGTCTGCAATTTGATGGTTACATTTTTACCCTTTTTGTCTCATAGCGATCTGTCGCGATTCATCATTTGATAAGGGTTTACCATGCGATAAATGGCACCATAGCCTGATATTGAATGCACGTGGGTAGAGTCCGATGTGCAGAAACCTAAAACATGGGGGGGTGGAAGGTCCAGGTATCAATCAGATAGCTAAACTCTATAACGGGTTTAAATGCATATAGCCTGCCTTTAAATTGAAAATTGAAAAAGGGGAAAAAATCCTTGACTTACATTTATAGTCTTGTTATTATTATAGATACATCAAATTAGTGGCGTTTTTTAATTTAAATATATCTGATCAAATGTTGAAGAAACAGGAAAGAAAAACAAGAGACTGACTTGCCTCTAAAGTTCTACCTTAAAACAGAACCACACGATTTTTTTTATCTGGAACTCAAAGTTCAACTTCAACTCCAAGACTCCCAAACTTCTAGTTCTAGTTTCCACACCAATTGAAAGATGGTCAACATCGTAAGTTACTGATCACACTACACCCATCGTTTCATGTTTCCATCAACCCTTACAGAGTAGATAAAAAAAACTCCCAATCAAACTCAGTTTTCCACAATCGCGTTAAAACCAGAATTTCAATAAGGGTTTCTCAAGAAGAACCCAAACCAAAGCAGACACAAATGTTTATGATTGAGATCGTAGCTCTAAATAGTGTACTTCCGTTTATTGCACAAAAAAATCAATACCCCTCTAAACAAACATTACAAATATCTAACAACCCCATTTTAATTAAACTTACATGTTTTATCTATGTTAGTGGGTGTAAATAAATATTTTAGCTTTTACAGTGGTGCGAAGTTGAAATTTTGTTCAAAATATTACGATCGCGATATTTTTCCTATATCAGGTGCACTTTGGAATTATGGGATTTAGTTCCTAATCATGGTGATTTGACAACTGAAGAATTTTGTCGCGAATATGTAAATAGATTGCGGAATATATTGAAATATGATAGGTGTTTGTTCAGTCATAACCTGGATATAAAAACTGTAATTACTAGAAAATGCGGTAGGTACAAATATTTATCCTTTTTGCCTAAATTCCCATCGCAACAGGTTGTGTTGACTGGTTGTCAAATCGTGAATTTGCTTTTCATTTCAATCAATGTACATGTTTGACAATAATTTCACATTTTTAGAATGGCCTTCGGGTAAATTATAGTATTTTGGTACATTTCACGACAATGCTTCACCCGTGATGATAAAATCTTGAATGTTTATCGAACATGGATGGGTTCATTTTGATCAGATCACCATTATGCCAATACTGTCCTTGTATTCAACTTATACCTCAGTTCATAATCATATGGTCACCAAATTATCCAAATAGAGCATTCAATATGTTACTAACGTATACAAACCTTTTCATTACTAAACTGGTTCAATTTAAGATTAAGTTTATCCATACAAGAAATATTTGTTCTTTCTCTGATGCTTTATTTTGAGATAGTGGGAATGTCTAGTCTATTGATCTAAGTAGAGAGACTAATTTATCAATTTATTACACAGTATTAATGGATTCTTCTAGAATCAAATAGCATTCTTTTTCCTAATCATCCACCGGGTGCCGAAGTATTATTTCAATGCTTTTGTACATTCATAATTTCTCTACTCTTATTTCCCTTGCTGTTGTAACTTGTTCCTGTCTTGACTTATTACCAATTTGGTATCTTTCAAACATATACTGTATACACACACCCATAAGTTCATGGATTAGGATAGTCACCTTATGAATAAGTGAGTTGGATATTGATGAAATGAATGTCAACATTTACATTATTATTTTTCTATAAGTTGAATTCTCAGGAGTTTTGCTAACGGCAACATACATCTGTAATTCGAGTATGATATACAATTAAGCAGGATTGACTAGTTCTGTTGAACTGAATTATATCACGTTAAAAATCAGACATATAAGATTATAACCTACTTTGGAATTATGGATGTTAAATATAAAATGTATAGAGAAGTAATTCTAAAATTCATCTAGTCCTTTATAGTTGCCCTGAAATCATTGAGTTCTGTTTTTCAAGGCTTTGTGGCACCAGTCACAAATACTTTCACAGTTTCAGTGTAAAAACACCACAGTTCTTGCTACATCAAAAAGGACATTTGGAGCGGCGCCATACCCTTCACTAGTTGTTACTAGGGGAATCCATGCTCTGTTACATTAGTGATCATAAAGAAATTTCTTAATGCTCATTATTATGGCAAAAAATTGCATGGAGTCATTGTCACATAGCAGAAATATTATTTCAATCTATTGGATACAACATTGCATATTTACATATTTATAGGAAAAATTGATATGGACTAAAGATTGAAAGCTTCTGGCATTTGGTTATTCTGTTCCATTTTAGTTACAACAGAAAACAGCTGGTCCTGCATTGATATTCTGATGTTTAGAATGTTGGTTTGATACGAATTTTCACCTCGTTAGTATTCTCAATGAATGAACCAACAAGAAGTATCTATTTTGAAGATTAGTTTGATATAAATTATTCTTGTATTCATGAAGGAATATTGAGAAGAGGTTCATTGATATGAAGCATCTCTTTGCTTCATTGACTTGCATTCCCATAAGAACTGCTAAATGATCTGCATTTATAGAAGATATGCCTCCCAATCAACAAAAAAGCTCTTTTCAGTGTACTTTCTGATAATGCATTCTTGATAGGTTATATTGGCTCTGGCCAGTCTTTGTTAATGTTGTGTATATTCCAGCCTGTACCTAGACATAAGAATAAAATATCCAGACATTTTAGTCAAGTTGATAACAACATATACTTTAATCTTTTGTGAGGGTTGGTTCATAGCTTCACTGATCGCAACTAGATTCCCCACATTTTTTCTTTGAATTTCAAATTAAATATTGATATTGGTCAGTACTACATTTAGGTATTCTTGTGGATTGCCATGATGTAACAGCATTGAATAACAAAATGATTTGGTCAATTTTACACAAAGTGTACGTAAAATGAAACAACCATCAGTATTAGGTGCTGTTAGCACATTTTGTGAATATAAAGGTTGTAATTTAGATTACAGCATTCACAAAATTTTGAAATATATACTGGTTGTTGAATCATTACTTCATGTGAATTCCAGAAAGGAGTGTATATAATTGGTGTCAATTTTTATCATAAAAATGGTTCATATTTTGATAATAGGATTCAAATGGTAACCTAAGCCCAAGAATATCAGTGGGAGGTGCAATCAGTTTGATCTAATGTCTAATGTAAGATAAGCAAAGAAACTAATCAAGCTAATAGCAGCGTTTCACCGCTTCTCTACATGCCAAAAAGCTTGTAGTTTTTGAATAATAGATAATGACAAATGGGTATAGCTTGAAAAAAGAGAAAGCATGATGCAAAGCTTTGACCTGACTTAGTATATAAGTACTCAATACTCATGATATACCAAATATTTTTCATGCTGACCTTAACATAACAGCACTACCATCAATATAATTATGATGAAAGATAGCATTTTTTTATATTTCACCTGGAAGTAACAGAATTAAACTATTTTTAACCGATGAGTGATAGTGCCTTGGTTTGTTTTAATTCTTTTCTTCTCCAAAGCTATTTTGAAGATGTTTGTAGGATTGAAAACAACAAAGATGGTAATTATACAGCTGTACAACTAAATTACACATATTTGTGTAAATATTTATTTCATTTTGGTTCCCTTTCCACACATGCAGCATGCAATGGTATATGGAATTGATTGAAATCAATATTTCTCTATATTACAGTGACTCCATGGGCTGAGTGTTCTACCAAAAAAAATGAGCATTTTATTTATTATGATCACAAATATCAGAGATATGATCATCATTAACATATTGATTTATGTCAGAGGACTTCTTAAAGAATGTATACCATTTTTGTTTTTAAAAAAATGGCTTTTCAGTTTAGAAGACCCGAATTAGACCTAGACTAGGTCTTCAAAAATAAAACATTATTGGATTATACATAGATGATTAGATATATGACAACACAATTGTAAAACTTAAAAATATGCCAGTGCTGAATTAGGGATCCATCTGCTTTTCTAAACCTAAAGGTAGGTTTAATCATGTAGTCTGTTCTGCACACTCTAAGACTAATATTTCCATTCTGATGCAGTCTAGAAATTTCTTGGAAGGTGGTAAAAAAATAAAAGAGCATTCCTACTAGGTAAAATAGTCAAAATATGAACCTTAATCACTGTGTCATTGAACATCACCAGAATGGCCTCTTTATACTGACCCAAGCATTTGGCACCTATTTGGACCTTGAGTTCTGTGACAAAACTTCTAAAGCTTAGCCCCTAGTCCACCTGTGTGGTACCTATACCTAATTCAGGCCCGAATCACTAAAAATGGTTGATAATATAATATGAAATTTGTCGCTTGACATTTTGGCGTCAACTTTAGTATTTTTTAGTGATAAAATCTTTGATTGCAGCCGCTCTCACTGAGCTGAGAAGAGTTATGGCATAATACTACCCAAGCTTGTTTTAATTTCTCATTTTTATGCTGCTTCCCAGCATTGCTAAAGAAGTGTTTTATGCTACATTCCACTTGTCTCAAATCTTTTCAGTCCAATGAATCCTTAGATTCAGAATAATTACCTCATTTTAAGCTGACAGTTAAAGAGCATTATGTTAGGTTGAGTATAACAGTTGTAAGCCTCTTCTGGTGGTTTCAAATAAGTAAATGGGCGTCTATCAAAAAGAATCAATTGGCATAAAACAGTAAGAGAGCATTAGATATTCTCAATAGATTGATGGCATTAATTTTTCTTTTTTTAGATTTTTTTTTTCATGGATAGGTTTCAAACATTCTCCCTTTGATTAGGGTCAAGGGTTAAAGGTTAGACAAGAATGGCATAAGGAATAGTGTAATTTTTAATGAAAACGTTATGTGGATTGTGGGATAGATTTGCTAGACATTCAACATGAAGTATTGAAAAATATAATAAATTAGCTTGCTGCAAGAGCATGAATGGCATACTAATGTGCCAAGGATCTTTGTGTTTAATCTATTTTGTTTTGTTTATGTTGCTTCAATGATATAAACAATAGCTGGCAAAATTCCGTCATATAATTAGAATACCCTCTTGGGGTCTCTATAAGCGATGTTTACAATCATCTGCTTATACATACATGTATACATACATGTGCATGTAACTAAGCAGATTATATAGCTCTATGATTGCAGTTTTTAGGGAACATAATTTTTAAAGGTTCAATTTCATTTTATTATTATTATCTATTGTTACATTCACATCTCTACCTTATTTTATTTTTGTGAATGGATATTTTTCCCTTCACTTGCTCTTGTTATATACATGATAGTGATAAGTGAGTAGTGGTTGATATGAAGGTCAAGAAGCTTTCTGTGAAGTTGATATTGGTCACTCAGTCTGTATCAGGCAGATGGAATAAAATTCCCACTGAGAATATGTATGCAGATAAATGTATTGTTTTATCTGGGTCTTAAAATTCTGTTATCCTTGACATAAGGCCATGTTGTGTGAAAATTAGGGTGGAGGCAATAGCTTCAAATTAAGTCTGATAGAGATTAAAAGCAACCAAGTCTACAAGAAGATGGTCTAGTTAATCCCCTTTTTTCTTTTTATACTATTCCATACTTTAGTGATATATTTTTTCTCAAGAATGAGGCGCAGCTGCTACTGCCTTCTACCATGTCCCATGAATATATTTTTTTCTTCAGGCTTGTCTCACTTTAGACTCTAGCTATCAATAGTATAGCAGCAAGCATGGTAGAAAATTCTTGTACACAATTTGGCAGCATCCACATTGATTGTTCTCTTTGGCTGAAAAAAAAAGGTTGAAAGCCATTCATTATTAGTCCCAGCATAATGGGATGGTTAAATAGCACATAGCTCGAGGCAAACCTGGCTCAGAAGATACTTACTTTATATGCACAATATATATTTATCGATCAGTCTCACTATAGTGTCAAACAATAATCTAGGAGTTAAAATGATGACAGTAATTCCACTTGTTTTTTTCTAAAGTCAGCTGGAAACACAGAGTTTTGACCCAGTCAACAAGTTGTACAAAGAAAGTATTGTCTGGTCAATTAGTTAATTATTTGTATTAGACAAAGATAAATTGTCCTACTAAAAATGGTAATGGAATTACTGCATGGCTATTCCATAGGGAATGGGCTGAGTTGAGACTGCTACTGTTTTAAGTGTTGGTTGCATGGTATTTGTGATAATATTTGCTGAAATAAGATTAGCTACTTGTATATGGATATTCTGTCTGTTGTGTTTAAAGGAAGACTCCATTTTTAAAATTCTTGAAGCTTTAGCATTGACATTTTGGTTGTCACAATGATCTTATGTACATGTTTAAAAAAAACATGTGAGGCCCTAGATAATGATAACTTAAAAGTCATATGAAAAGATCACACTTTTTTTTTTTTACTTTTGATATGATGTTATATTTGCTATTTATATCGA
>JAVSBT010332629.1:0-11528 GCA_033118115.1 Pharyngocirrus eroticus
ATCTACCTTTTTCTACCTACTTAATCTGCAATGAAAATAATTATCGTGGATAGAGATAACTACGTAAAATCAGAACTGGGGGGTAATCTGAAAACAAGGAGGTAAAATGAAATCGATTCAAATTACCGGGGGGGTAAATTGAGTTTGATTTCAATTTACCGGGGGGTAATTTGAAATGGGGGTAAAATAAATTTCTTACACCGGAACTTGTATAACAATGAAACACAAAATAGGTAAGCAAGCCTTTTTTTATCATCTTGGAGCTTGCTATAATTATTACCTCGCATTTGTCATCTTCAGAACGACATGCCTCCATTGGATGCAAGGAGTGGTCCACTACTTCTCCACAACCTTCGTTAACGGTAGAATCACAATTGAAGCATTTTGAAGCATTTACATTGACTGAAGGGTTGACTGGAAAGATAAAAACAACAACACAATCTTAGTATGTTAAAGCATTTACAGTAAATGAAAGGATTAAAAACATAGAATTCCAAGAATCCAGCTTGTGGATACCTTAATCATGATGTTCTCGTTGAATCTAATCCCTAGCAGGCGGATATAAAATTAGGTAAAGTCGAATCGAGAGGAATAGTGGGATCATATGGACAGCCACATTGCTATGTGGAGAGTTATCATATTATGCTACATATGCAGGGCTCGATTTACTTGGGGGACCGAGGGATTGGCCATTTCTACCCTATCATAAAGTATAGGGTGGGACCCTTAGAAATGTTGGAATGTTGGCCATTTTCTTAATAAACATGTTCGCTGGTCCCTCTTTTTTTTGTTCAGTTTATAATTCGGTCATGTTATTTGATACGCTAGACACAATTTGTATAAAACAAAGACAAGTAAAATCAAATTTAGATTCCTTATAAAAGTAATGAAACAAATATTCCTAAAGAATGTCAAAACATTATTAGCAAAAAAAACCACAATGACTGATACTTTTAATTTGATGTATATTCATCTGTGTTTTAAAATAATTATAAGGAATTAAAACTATATATAAACACAAAACTATAAACTAAAGTCCACATAGCTTTCATAGCCATCTCGGCTACTTGATCACTGTTAAATTTGTATGTTTTTGTTATGCAACGTAAGACCCTCACGTGAGGAAAAAATTACGTAACGTAAAAACCAACCAGATGATAAAAGTAAAAAAATAGAAATAATGGAAAATAGCAAAGCTCAAAGACAAACTAGACACCCAACCTACTACACCCCTACTAAAATATCCCAAAAAGATAACAGGTCAGAAATTTATCAAAAACAAATGATAAAAGGCTATTCCTATATTATTTAGTTGATAAGTGAGACACACCTTTTTTTTTCACTTTTTATATTTCTTATTGTTCAAAACAATGTTGCTATTTAAGTCAAATATTTTAAGGGCAACGCATTTAGGCAAATATCCCATAGGCTCATTGAAAAACCTTTCCAATTGGAAAGAATAATCCTTAATGAATACCAGATATTCGTGCAAACTCTATACACATTCCCTTTTGTCCTCTCGACGTCAAATGATAAGAGTAGTAAAATAATTTCCGACAATTTAAAAGCAAAGGACATTTTAAGCTATCTACATTTTGATATAAAACATTCCACCAATTATCTAATCAATAGTAAATGGCTGAGATATGACAATCCTTGTCATTTTACATGCAAGCAACGTAAGTTTATTTGTTAAAGGAATGACATATGTATTTCTCCTTTATCCACAGCAATAATTGGAGTATCAATGGTGGGGTATTTACCTGCAATTCCATTGGCTGAGTTGCAACCATCCGTTTGACAACATGATATTTGAAAACTTGAACCAAAAGCACTAGAGGACTGTTCTTCACAGGAATTGGCACAATTTTTTACCAATAGTTTATTTCCGCCACTTTCGGCAACACTAGTCTGAAGAATCATAAGGAAAAACATGTTTAAAGGCACATCATTTTATAAAGTATACAATAAAAAGTCACAAAAATGTGTTCACTATGCAAAAAAACACCCCAAATCACCAAATTCACAAAAATAATGTTTTTTTTAAAGATTGTCCATATCCAAACTCAAAATATAACGGTTCTGTTAGATATTTCTCACACTAAGGAATCTAAAAAATAGGATAAAGAGAAGCAAAAATGTTCAACAGAAATAGTCTTTTTCAAATTATTGGGTAGAATTAATTATTCCGTTTCGGAACATATGTTTTAGAGGTGAAATCTAATTTAACAACATTTTTGCCTTCTCTAAAGGCCTTGGCCACGTGTATGACCATAACTGTCCAATTACTGTTTTAAGAGAAGGCAGAAAGGTTGTAAGGTAATAATGTTTCTCAAAAACATCTGTTCCAAAGCTGAATGATGTATTCTACATGTTGACAAACATTTAGTTTGGTTTTGAACTCGAATCTAATGACACCAACTACGCCGGATTTGTCATCTGCAGTTACTCGTGTATTCTCTTGTCGGTCTTCGTTACACTATGAGTTGTCCGTGGTCCAGTACTTGTTTTGAACAGGAAGCATAAAAAAAGAAGTAATACAAGAAGTGATGTGCGGTACCTGACAGTAAGTTTCCCCATCAAGACAAGCATAAAGATCGTCAGAGTCACACGTTTCCATTCCAGACGTGGTACTACATTGATAGCATTTCAATGCACCTTCAGGCTCTGAAATAAAAATAAAAGATATAAAAGCTGTCAAAGAATAAACCTGCAATAGTGATACTTAACGACACACTTCTATATTTATGTTTGTGTTAATCTAGTTTCTAAGCTTGTAGTCAAAGTAAAAACACTTCTTTAATAAAGAGGCCGGGTTTCAGCTGACCTGATCATTTGTTAATTAAAAACAGTTAACGTTTTTTAGTACAAAAATTAATAGAAACAACACAATTTTAAACACAAAAATAATTCCTACCGATAGAGGCAGTGTCTTTGTCTATATTGCATCCGTCTTCTTTGCAGCAAAATGTGTCACTGTTTCTTTCACAAAATGGTGAACATCTTCTGGTATAGCTGACCTCTCCTCTATAGTTATTGATTTCAAGCTGAAAGAAGAAATGCATAAAATGCTAAAAACGTATATGTTGATAGCTTTTGTTTTCGAAATTAGTTGAAATCAAACAGTAAGAGGCATCTCTAAAAACAGAGGTTCTGTGTTTCTAATGTAAATAGCACACTAGTCTTTTTGAAACATGTTCATTTGAGGATAATCCGATTAGGATTAAATACTCCTGTTTAAAGCTAAAATAGGATTAAATACTCCAGTTTAAAACTAAAATAGGATTAAATACTCCTATTTTAGCTTTAAACACGAGTATTTAATCCTAATCCTCAAATGAACATGTTTCAAAAAGACTAGTGTGCTTTGTACATTACACTTAAAGACCCGGCATACTTCAGATAAATTGTTTTAAGAGTGCCCGAACATGTTTTAACTAAAAACATTCACACACAAAATAGGTAAGCAAGCCTTTTTGTAATTATTTTGGAGCTAGCTATAATTATTACCTGGCATTTGAAATCCTCAGAATAACATGTCTCCATCGAATGCAAGGAGGGATCGACTACTTCCCCACAACCTTCATCAAAGGTAGAATCACAATCGTAGCATTTTGAAGCATTTACATTGACTGAAGTGTTGACTGAAATTATCAAAAAAGAATCAAAATCTTAGTATTTTAAAGCATTTGTCGTAAATGAAAGGATTCAAAACATAGAATCACAAGAATCTAACTGTTGGATAGCATAATTATAATGTACTTATTGAATCCATTCGCTAGCAGGCTTATGTGATTAAAGGTCTGGTCAAAATAGAGAGGAAAAGAGGGTTATATGGGCAACCATGTTGCCATGTGGAGAGTTATAATAATTATTATACTATACTGTGTATATAAGACTTTCGTGTTAATGTATACTCTAGACACCATTTGTATAAAACATAGACATTTCTACAACATTTTGTTTCCTTGTAATAGTAATTTAACAAATATTCCTAAAGAATGTCAAAACTTTATCAGTAAAAAAAACCCAACTATGACTAATGTTTCAGTTTATATGTCTTAATATAATACCCCACAAAGAACATGTTTGCTATTTATCAAAACCAAATGATATAAGGCCATTCCAAATTTATTATTAAGTTCATAAGTGAGACACGCCTTTGTTTTCAAGATTTATATTTCCTATTGCTCAAATTAATGTTGCTATTTAAGTCAAATAATGATAAAGGAACAGATTTAAACAAATATCCTATAGGCTTATAGAAAAACCTGTCCAATTGGAAATAATAACTATTAATGAATACAAGATTATCGTGCAAACTCTATATAAAACCATTTTTGTTGCTCGACGTTAAAGGCTGAGAGAAGTAACATTATCTAAGACGATTTAAAAGCAGAGGACAAACAAATCTATCTCCCGATACATATTAAAAAATCCGGCAATGATCTAAGCAATATAAAATGGCAACGTTATTTTTCTTGTTAAGGAATGACATTTAAATTTTCCCTTGTCCTTAGCAATAAATGGAATATCAATTATGGGGATATTTACCTGCAATGCCATTGGCTGAGTTGCAACCCTCCGTTTGACAACAAGATATTTTCACACTTGAACCAAAACCACTCAAAGAGTATTCTTCACAAGAATCGGCACATTCCTTTAGCAATAGTTTATTTCCCCATCTGTCGGCAACAGTAGTCTGAAGAACCACACGGAATATGTTTACAAACACAGTATAGGCGAGAATTTATGTATTTATCAGTTCAATAAAGTAAAGAATAAAAAGTCCCAAAATGTGTTCCCTGCGAAAAGATCCACCATGAATCCACACATTTTCAAACATATGAGTTATTAAAGATTTGTCCAAATCCAAACTAAAATGTTCTATAAAAAAATTCCCCAAATTAGGAATCGCCTAAAAAGGGTAAAGAGAAGTGCACATGTTTAAAAGAAAGAGGTTGTTTATCATTGCTATGGTTGTACCTACACGCCCTTTGGCGGCTAGTATACCTGTGTTCTTATTTTCTGTAAAATGGCTACATTGTATTGGACCTTTTAGGAGAAAGGGTGATAAAAGAAGTAATGTGCGGTACCTGACAGTAAGTTTCCCCATCAAGACAAGCATAAAGATCGTCAGAGTCACAATTTTCCAATCCAATTGCTGTATTACATTGATAACATTTCAAAGCACCTTCAGGCTCTGAAATGATAATAAAAGATCTTAAAAATCCCCTAGAAGAGACCCACAAGTTTGATACTTAATGACACACTTCTATATTTATGTTTGTGTTAATCTAGTTTCTAAGCTTGTAGTCCAAGTAAAAACAATTCTTTAGTAAAGAGGCCGGGTCTCAGTTGACCTGATCATTTGTTGATTAAAAACAGGTAAAGGGTTTTGGAACAAAAATTGATAGAAACAACACAATTTTAAAACCGATAATAATTCCTACCGATAGAGACAGTGTCTACGTCTATGTTACATCCGTCTTTTTTGCAGCAAAATGTATCACTGTTTCTTGCACAAATTGATGAACATCTTCTGGTATAGCTTACCTCTCCTCCATAGTAATTTTTTTTAAGCTGAAAGAAGAAATGCATAAAATGCTAAAAGAAAATATGTTGATAGCTCCTTTTTATTTTTTTTTATTAGTTGAAATCTAACAGTGACACACATCTCTAAAAACAGAGGTTCTCTGCTTGTTATACTTAAAGCCCCAGTATAGCTCAGATAGATTACTTTAAGAGTTCTAGAACTTTCTTTAAACTGAACAACTGTATATCAATTGCACACTAAATAGGTTAGCAAGCCTTTTTTTTCTTCATTTTAAAGCTTGCAATAATTACATTACCTGGCATTTGTCATCCTCAGAATAACATGTCTCCATCGAATGCAAGGAGGGATCGACTACTTCCCCACAACCTTCATCAAAGTTAGAATCACAATCGTAGCATTTTGAAGCATTTACATTGACTGAAGTGTTGACTGAAATTATCAAAAATAGAGAATCAAAATCTTAGAATTCTAAAGCATTTACCGTAAATGAAAGGATTAAAAACATAGAATCACAAGTATCCAACTGTTGGATAGCATAATTATGATGTTCTTATTGAATCTAATCCCTAGCAGGCTTATATAAACATAAGGTAAGGTCGAATCGAGTGGAAGAGGGCAGTCATATGGACAGCCACATTTCTATGTGGAGAGTCATCATATTATACTACATGCATTGTATACTGTATATATAATTCGGTCATGTTATTTCATACTTTAGACAAAATTTATATAAGACAAAATGTTGATTCCTTGTGTGTATATATGATCTATTCGTAAAAAAGGGTAACAATTTTACAATTTAAATGATAAAAGTAATGTAATAAATATTCTAAAAGAATGTCAACACAAATATCCCATATACATGTAACATTAAGACAATTTAAAAGCAATAAACAAACAAATTCATCTCCCGATACACTATTAATGTTAAAAAGATCCTCCAATGATCTAATCAATATAAAATGGCCGAGATATCAAGAAACGTCTTTATTCCTAGCAATAATTGCAGTATCAATGGTGGAATATTTACCTGCAATGTCGTTGGCTGAGTTGCAACCATCCGTTTGACAACATGATGTCTTCACACTTGAACCAAAACCACTAGAGGATTTTTCTTCACAGGATTCGGCACATTCTTTTATCAATAGTTTATCTCCGCCACGTTCGAAGACACTAGTCTGAAGAACCACGAAGAACATGTTCACAAACACAGCATAAGGGGAATGTATGTATCTAGCAGTTTATTATAGTAAAACATTATAAAGTCACAAACATGTGTTTACTGTGAAAATATCCACCCTAAATCCACAAATTTACAAACATAACGACAGTCTAGAGCAAAAATGGCCTAAGTCATTTTTTGACGTTCTTAGAAAAATCAAGAAAAAACGTCAGTATTTAACTAGATATTTTAATCATTTAAAAGGACAATTTCTAAGAAAAATGATATCAAGATACACAAAAAGTAAAATAAAATGGTTCTAAGGATGATTTTGATGTTTTTGGCAGACTGACACTTTTGGGATCCTTTGTTTCATTACATTTACTGACTTAGGCCACTATACTAAAGTACCCAGAAACCCTAGAAAAAAAAAATATATCAGTATGATGTCTAGATAGAAAGGTGGCCTATGATATTGTGCAAAGGATGGCAGTCTTAATTCATTTTTTGCCAAAATATGAATTAGGCCATTTTTGCTCTAGACTGTCGATAAGTTTTTAAAGATTCGTCCAAATCCGTACTAAAATTCTAACTGTTCTATAAAACATTTCCCTAAATTTGGAATCTGTTAAAAAGGGTGAAGGTAATGGTTAACAGAAAGAGGTACCTACACGTCCTTGTAAGTCCAGAATGCCTGTGTTCTTATTCTCTGTAAAATGTCTACATTGTTTTGGGCTTTTAAGGAGAAAGGGTGAAATAGAAAAGAAGTAATACAAGAAGTGATGTGCAGTACCTGACAGTAAGTTTCCCCATCCAGACAAGCATAAAGATCGTCAGAGTCACACCTTTCCAATCTAGATGCGGTATCACATTGATAACATTTCAAAGCACCTTCAGGTTCTGAAATAATAAAAAAAGATCTTAAAAATCTCTTAAAAAGAAGGAACCTGCAATATTGATACTTAATGACACATTTCTATATTTATGTTTGTGTATATCTATTTTTTTAACTTGAAGTCTAGGTAATAACACTTCTTTAGTATTGAGGGGTCTCAGCTGACATGATCATTTGTTGATTAAAAACAGAAACGGTGTTTTAGGACAAAAATCAATAGAAAAAACAAAATATGTATATCCCAAAATAATTCCTACCAATAGAGGCAGTTTCCTCGTCTACGTTGCATCCATCTTCTTTACAGCAAAATGTGTCAGTGTTTCTTTCACACCATGATGAACATCTTCTTGTATAGATGGTCTCTCCATCATAACTACCGATTTCAAGCTGAAAGAAGAAATGTATAAAATGTTATAAACGAAAAAATTGATAGCTTTTGTTTTAGATATTAGTTGAAACCAAACAGTGGCATGCATCTCTATAAACAGAGGTGTTGTGATTCTTACACTTAAAGACCCAACATAGTTCAGATAAATCGCTTTAACAGGGCTGGAACTTTCTTTAAACTTAAAAATTGTATAACAATTACACACAAAATAGAAAGCCTAGTTTTTATTATATCGGAGCTTGATATCATTACCTCGCATTTGTCATCCTCAAAACGACATGCCTCCATTGAATGCAAGGAGGAATTGACTACTTCCCCACAACCTTTATCAAAAGTAGAAGCACAATGATAACATTTTGCAGCATTTACGTTGACTGAAATATTGACTGAAAAGAATAAAAAAGGATCACAATCATACTATTTTAAAGTATTTAGAAAAACTGAAAGGATGAAAAAAATAGAATCACAAGAATCAAACTGTTGGCTAGCATCAGCATGATGTTTTTGTTGAATTTCATTCTTAACAGGCGTATATGAATAAAGGTAAGGTCAAAACAAAGAGAAAGAGGGGTCATATGGACAGCCATGTTTCCATCTGGAGAGTTGTAGTATTATACTATACTGTGTAATGCTGTCACGTTATTTGATACTCTAGAAACAATTTGTGTAAAATCTATATTTTTTGTAAAAGTAAAGTAACAAATATTCTCAAAAATATCAAAACGTAATCAGTAAAAAAAACTATGGCTACCGGTATTATTTTTTAGTTTATATGTCTAGATTGATAAAATATTTCAAAAAGATAACAGGTCGGAAATTTATCAAAAACAAAATAAATATTAAAGGCCATTCCAAATATATTATTTAGTCGATAAGATTTATATTTCTTATTGTCCAAATTAATGTTGCTATTTAAGTCAAATAATTAAAAGGGCAACGCATTTAAGCAGATATTCCATAGCCTCATAGAAAAAACCCTTTTTAATTGGAAAAAAATAACCAAAAATGAATACAAGATATTCGTACAAACTCAATACATATTCCTTTTTGTCGTCTCTACGTCAAATGCTGAGGGAAGTAATATGATTGACAAAAAAAAAAATCTCTATCTCCCTATACATTTTTGATATATAAAAATCCACCAAAGATCTAATCAATATGAAATGGCCAAGATAATAACGAATGTTGTCATGTTACATGTTAGCAAGGTCAGTTTACTTTGATTGACATTTAATGGATTATCAAGCTTGGAGATATTTACCTGCAATGTCGTTGGCTAAGTTGCAACCATCCGTTTGACAACATGATATCTTCAAACTTGAACCAAAACCACCTGAGTAGTGTTCTGTACAAGATTTGGCACATTCTTTTGTCAAGCGTTTATATCCGCCATATTCGGAAACAAGTGTCTGAAGAACCACAAGGGAAAACATTTTTAGGCAAGAATTGGTGTATTCCGCAGTGTAATATAGTGTACAATAAAAATACATAAAATGTGTTCTCTATGAAAGAAAAACACCGAAATCAGTAAATGTACTTTTTAATGTTAAAGATTTGTCGATATCAAAACTAAAAATCTAACTTTCTGTAAAGATATTTCCACCAATAAGGAATCTGCTTAAAAGGGTGAAAAGAAGTGCAAATGTTTAACAGAAATATATTATATATCATTGGCGTCCAGTATACTTGTGTTCTTCTTTTCTGTAAAATGTCAACATTGCATTGGGCTTTCAGAAAGAGAAAGGGTGATAAGGATGCCCGTGTAAAATAGAAAAGAAACGATAAAAGAAGTAATGTACGGTACCTCACAGTAAGTTTCCCCATCAACACAAGCATAAAGATCGTCACACGTTTCCACTCCAGATGTGGTACTACATTGGTAGCACTTCAATGCACCTTCAGGTTCTGAAACAATAATACAAGATCTTTCAAATCTCAAAGAAGGAACCTGCAATATTGATATTTAATGACACACTTCTTTATTCATGTTTGGGATAATATAGTTATTAAACTTGTGGCCCAAGTTATAACACTCCTTTAGTATAAAGGGGTCTCAGTTGTTGTGCTTATTTGTTGATTAAATTATGACTAAGGCACAAATGGGTTTTAGTCTTTTTATGGAACCCTATACTATGTAAGTGTGGCCATGTGGTAGGCAGGAGGTGTAGTGTAGATGAAGGTCACCACTTTAAATGCTGTCATTCTATTAGCAGACACGCATGGTGACAGTATAATTATGAAACATTAACTATTTTAAATCCCACCCACCCCCTATTACCTATAATTTATAAAACATTTGTTCATGTGTATTCTGTGTATGCATAAATATCATTGACAAAATGTATTTTCCCATACCGCAATACCAAGTTATTTCTTTCACCACTATGGGATTGAGGCTTTTACATGCGTTTAATTTGGAAGTATGGGAATTTCGTTAAAACAGATACGTTTTTTTTAGTGCAAACAATCAATAAAAATATACATTTATAACAGAAAATAATTCCTACCGATAGAGGCAGTGTCTTCATCTACGTTGCATCCATCTCCTTTACAGCAAAATGTGTCACTGTTTCTTTCACACCATGATGAACATCTTCTTGTATAGATGGTCTCTCCCTTATAGCTACCGAGTTCAAGCTGAAAGAAGAAATGCATAAAATGTTATAAACGAAAATGATGATAGCTTTTGTTTGAGATACTAAAATATCGTTACTCTAGAGCAAAAATTGCTTAAGTTATATTTTGACGTTTTGAGGTAATGAGGAAAAATCTTTAGTTTTATTTAAGACATTATAACCATGTAACAATATATGAATGTATATGTATGATGGAGGGCCCCATGGAAGACCAGTTCGCTGAATGGGTCACTCTCCTTAAATATCTGAATAAATGAATAGACATATTCTTTTTTAAAGGACCATTTTTATGAAAGATAAGTCAGGATTTGATGCATAGGATATGCATTACTATTATTTTTATTATGGTTATCTATCATTGATAATGTAAAGGTTATTAAACTCGTAGCGTTTTCTTTAAATCCTTTTCGATAGAAACTGCACCTTTTTACACTTTTACATCAAGCAGATTTAATCTTTCTTAAAATGTACCATAATTTCATCTAACTTTTGGGCATTATTTTGTTCGAAATCTGCATTTGGCCACTCTACTATCATGTATTGGTTTGAAGTTAGTCGTTGAAATGAAACAGTGACATGCATGTCTAAACACAAAGGTTCTATGCTTATTACACCAAAAGACCAAGCATATTTCGGACAAATTGCTTTAAAAGTACTGAAAAACTGTATGATTAGGCTAGTGATGAGGCAATATACTAAGTCTATATCATAGTTGGTATTTGTCACTTGTTCATTATTCAAGGATCAGTACATTTGTCCTTTAGATAGAATCAACGCTAAATTTTTCATCAGCGATCAACATTTATGCTAACTGCACACAGTATTCGAATGACCATATCCAAAAAGACAAATGGATTAAAAAAGTATTTTTTTAGTACAAATACTTTTGT
>JAVSBT010332740.1:0-11527 GCA_033118115.1 Pharyngocirrus eroticus
GTCTACAGTGTAGACGAAAGCTACCAAGTAAGCTTAAAATAATTAACTAGTCAAAAGTTCAAAATTGTTTCAATAATTATAGTTCCCTTATTTTACTAATAGTGTAAATTACTAAATGATGGGAAATGGGATTGACAAAGACTTGCTGTAAATTAATTCTTCATGGATTCCAAAATAAATTATTTTAAAAGCCCCCAATTTTGCCCCTTTCAGAGAATTTATCTACAAATTCAAAATTTTGCCAAGGAAGGTGGTCACAATATTTAACAAGTCCGAGTAATGTCATTTTGTTTATTTAAGCAATATTTTGCCAAAGTGGTATCTTCAGGCACATAATGTACAAACAACAAAATATATAGAAAATATATACAAGTGAGAACTTTAGGTGTATCAATAACAAAGCATTTTGTTGTATGACTTCTTCTTGTCTCTTTGATGATTATCCTTAAATTGGTTCCATTTGGTAAACTTGGGATAAATATTCTCATTTCTGCATTTGCACAGGAAAACTAAGGCTAGCTCTGCTCTTTTGAGCTTCTTCCCAAATCTTTCAAATTTTGTTGCTGCACTGAAGGTAACAGGGTTAGCATTTCGGACACCAGTGAAAATATTTGGAAAGGCCGACAGCTTGAAAGTAAATAAAATGGTTAAAAGTCCGAGTAATTTCATTTTATAACGCCGAGGAGGTTTCATCAGGCAAATAATGTACACACAACGAAACGTGATCTTTATAGCCAAGGAGAACTTTACACTTTTTAATAACTTAAAGTTATTATGGTTTTAAACTTGTATGATTGATATAATGTGTCCAAAAAAAAGTAAAAAGACTATTTACATTGTAAAGACTCGGAATGCTAATTTCTGTATGTATCATTTTTGCATCACCTGATTGACTTTTGATTTTTGGAAATTCTTTAATTCATACATTATGTATCACCAACAAATCTATAACGGATCACATTGATCTGTTTACTCCTACACAATGAGATTTGTAGAGGATGTGTACCTCGGATTGAGGATTAATTTGTGAATAAATTTTCATTTTCAAATGATTTCACTGTTCTTTGTCCTATTTCTATGGTTGCAGTAGGGGTTCTTAGTATGTTCTTTAAGAATGAACTGTTTAATTTTGGTCGAAATGTATGTATTTTAAAAGAACACATTTTCTAGGAACCCTCTTTTTTGCCCCATTTAGACTGTCGACCTGATTGTTTAAGCTAATTATTATGCACATTTTCAAACAATATTTTTTTTCTTTTCTTACCTTTTTCACACAGCCAAGTTTACAACCTGTAACTTAAGCGGTTCAAAAAATAGTTTTTCAAGTTATACCCTCCTCCACCTCGTTAAGTCAAATTCCAATTTTCCAATAATTAGGTGGCTTTTAGTTTCTTTACAGAGGGCGTTTGTTTAATAAGAATTGCTTTAAAAGAGGGGGGTGGGGGGTGGTGAAATGAAATGCTCCTGGAACCTAATGGGCTCATGTCCCTATCCTGCACTAAACCTTATACGGTTTTTACTTGTTGTTGTCAGGACTGAATCCACGGTGCTGACATTGAGCTGAGTTTTATTATAAGGTACAGATAATGTCTTGGATTTTTTTTTTATTGTAGCTTTTGCATACACTACTTTGTCACACTATGTAACCCATTGGCACAATAAACAGTTGTTTGATAAACTATTTTGGCCTGTATGCTAAAAGAGTTATTCCTGGAATACCAACATTTTAAAAACAACATTTGTTGTGATTTGTTCTCATTATTTTTTTAACATTGTGAGAGGCACGATTTTAGCATTGTGGCTTGTGTTTAACTAAACCCACATACATTGTTCGGATTCTATATTTTCAGAACTGAATTCCCTGACCGAAAATCAAATAAATTTATCTCCATGTTTGCTCCAGATATGTAAGTAATGGTAAAAGCACTGCTCATTGAGTTTGCAGACATCTAGATTAATTACAGGTGAAAACATTTGGGTACAAGGCAACTGACTACTAATGCCATGAAAGGTCATGTCAACATATATGATACCGATGATTTCTACGGAAGAGATTTTATGTGAAAGTAATCATTGTGTTTAATCAAGGTTAAATGTTTGTCTTACAAAACATGATCAGAAATATGTATCTAGGTCAAAGAACAATTTCAAACGATGAACAAAATATAAGTTACTTTTACTACCTTAACCTATTGGCGACCTCTTCAACATAGCCTTGGATCATCCGATTGACCTTTATTTTTGGTTTCAACGTTACCAGTATGTGATATTATTTCAAACTCTTTCCTAGTGTCGCCACCATTTGGTTGATTGCTTGACCGCCATGGTTGGAAATCCCCGGATGCTATGAATAGATGTCTTTCGCTTTCGACAATCGGGAAACTACCGTCGTATTGATTGTCTATCCTGTACGTTTCCTGTGGGTTCAGAAGAAGAAACAAACTGCTCAAGCTAAACTGCGAATTGAAACAAGTTTAGTAAACATTGAAGGTGAGTTATTAATGTCCCTTTCTATAAATTATCGTATTACTAATACATAGTATACTAGTGTGTATTTGCCACTTGGCAACCAAACAGAAAATGTGCGATAATGTAAGAATCATACTATGTACCAAGGTTCAAACGTTGTATGTCTATTCAGACTAGACAAGAACCTTTGTTTGACCATGTTATTGCAATGGATATTGATAATCAAATTACTAGTACTAAAGTAGGAAACAAAATAACAATGTTTACAATGTACAATTATTGTATTTGTTGTTTGTAGAATGGCTGGTGTGTGTTCAAAAACATCTAACAAAGAAATTGACCTGCTGATGACATGTTGCATTGAAGACCATCCTCTAGAGGATCCCAAATTGTTGCCATGCCAACACTCATTCTGTTCGGGATGTATGAAGACTCGAGTAGGAAAAGAAGAGAAAGAATTTGTCTGTCCAAAATGTCAATTGTCCATTCCACTGACAGAAAAGGACATTTACAAGCTACCTGAAGATTTCCTGTATCATATCATCCAAGGGTCAAAGGTTAGAGCTGATTGTGTCATGTGTCAGTTTGAAGACAAGAAGACTTTGGCAACATTCCAATGTCTGGATTGTGCTGATACACTGTGTGGTGAGTGTAAAGGAAAACATACATATACTTCCCAAACAAGATTACATAGAGTAGTGGCAGTTAAGGATATTCAAGAAGGGAAGTACAAGGGTGACATCGAACATGTTAATCAACTTGTATGTGATGCACATAGTAAACCAAATAAACCAAAAGAATTAGAGTATTACTGTGAACAATGCAAGTGTTTGGTATGTTACGTGTGTTTGCTGGAAGGTCACAAAGGTCATGACTACAAACACATGGATGAAATGAAAGACGAGAAAACAACTGCTGTGACTAAACACGTGACTGAATTAATGGACCTTAGAAAGATTGTTGCAGAGTTTGCTGCTGCTCTAGAACAAGAACTAGGACAGAATAAAGAACTCAAAGATAAACTTGAAAACGAAGTCCACCAAAGGGCCGCACAGTTCATAGACATAATTGAGAAGGTCAAGGACGACACTTTAAAATATGTCAAAGGTCACTTTGACAAAGAAGATACTTCCATGCAGAGAAAGTTATATGAAGCAGAGAACAGAATGATTCGTATTGACACTATTGTCAAATATACTCAAGCTTTTCTTAAAAACAGTGGAAAGGCACAGTTCCTTCAACATGAGAATGAAATGATGAAGAAGTTAACAGAACAAAAAACACAAAAAATGGACACAACTTTGAAAACAAATATTCTTGAATTGGGTCAGCCCCAGTTTGCTGAAACGGAAGCATTCATTACAGAAGCTTTTGGAAAAATCAAAACCAAAACCAAGACATTGGGAATCGTTGATGTGAGAGATGTACCAAGAGTATTGATGAAAGAACCAAAAGTTTTGTTTTGTGAACAGTTAGACTGGCATATTATACATGATGTGACAGTCACTGAAAATGATGATATTGTGGCAGTTAGAGGTAACTCTATACATGTGTACAATGGTGATGGAAAACATAAAGAAACAATACAATGTAGTCAGCTGCAGAAACCTTGGAATGTGGTTGCTAAGGGTGACAATCTTTATGCAAGTAATTATAGTAACAATAGGAATATTCTGGTTATGGACTTCAAAGGAAATGTGAAGAAAACCATTTCCTTACCACAAACAAATCAAAACTACAGCAACAAGGGCCTGGCTGTAGATGATGAAGGCAATGTTTACATTTCTTCAAGTGGCACTCATACAGTTTATAAATGTACACCTCATGAAACAAATGCAAAAGTCTTCATACAGCCAGGCACACATCCTGACCTCAAAGGACCTAGGTATCTCTGTGTGACACCTGGTGGTGAAGTGGTTGTATCTAATTATGGTTCACACATCATACAAATGTATGACAGCAATGGTATTTTCTTATGGCAATACAAAGGTCAAGGTGATATGATACTGAATCAACCAATTGGGGTTTGCTGTGATGATAAAGGTTATATTTATGTAGCTGAGTATGGTAGACACAGAATTCAAGTCATTAAAGATGCTGTATTCCAAGGTTGTATCAAGCTGAATGACTTCACTCATCCATATGGTATTGCCTTGGATAGGGATGGGAACATTGTATGTGGTAGTTATCGTGGTGTTATTATCAAGGCTAAGTGTTGGACTGAGGATTCATAAGGAAAACAATATCCCTCAATCCATGGAAAAAAAATCTGAACCACGTTAAGACCGTTATCAGTTTAAGTAAGGCTTCCTGATGCCCTGTAGAATATAGTTAATGACTTATGGCGGTAAATACCAACAATTGTAACACTGTTAAGACCTCATGAATATTAATTATGTATCTTTAGACTCATTGGTTGTCCAAAGTCTTGGATTTCACTTGCAGTAAACAAACATTTTAGCTTTTAGATATTACAAAAGTTTAGAATTCACTCTTACCCCAACATATTATAGTTCCCTTATTTCAGTGTAAACTACTAAATGATGTAAATAATGATTGATAAAGACTTGCTGTAACTTGTAAGTGGATTATGAATGGTTTCCTAATTTTTTTTTAAAAAAGCCCCCACGTTTGAGCCTTTTTGAGAATTTATATACGAATTCAAAATGTTGCCAAGGAAGGTGATCTTATATCCAAGGCGAACTTTAAAATGTTGAATAACTTTGAGATAAGCATACCGATAGTCTAGAGCAAAAATGGCCTAAGTCATTTTTTGGCAAAAATGAGTCAAGATTGCCATCCTATGCACAATATCATTGGCCATCTTTCTATCCAGACATCATAATAATATATTTTTTTTTTCTAGGATTTCTTGACACTTTAGCACAGTGGCCTAAGTCATTAAATCTAATAAAACAAAGGATCCCAAAAGTGTCAGTCTGCCAAAAACATCAAAATCATTCTTTGAACTTTTATATTTTACTTTTTGTGTATCTCGATATTAATTTTCTTAGAATTTGTCCTTTTAGATAATTAAAATGTCTATCAAGATACTGACGTTTTTTCTAGATTATCTAAGAACGTCAAAAAATGACTTAGGCCATTTTTGCTCTAGACTGTCGATACTATGGTTTTTAACTTGTATGATTGATATAATGTGTCAACAAAAATAACAATTTTTTACATTGTAAAGACATCCAATGCTTATTTGGGGATATGTCATTTTTGCATCACCTTATTGACTTTTTGGAAACTTTTATATACTATGTGCATATATATCATATGTGAATAAATTTTCATTTTCCAATAATCTCACTGTGTTTTTATCCTATTTCTATCATTTCGGTAGGGGTTCTTTCTAAAGTCTTCAGGAGTGAAGTTTTTAATTTTGGTCGAAATGAATGTAATTTTGAAAATATAACACCATTTTAGGAACCCTCTTTTTAGCCCAATTTTGACTTTTGACCTGCTTGTTTAAACTACATATAATGGAATTTTTCAAACAATGATTCTTTGAAGACTCTTCCACACAGCCAATTTGAAAATTGTAAACTAGTCAGTTGAAATAATAGGTTGTCAAGTCATACCCCCCCCCCCCCCACTTCCCTGCCCCATATAAGTCAAATTCCAATTTTTAAATAATTATGTGTGTTTTTGAAGGTTTTTTCGGTTTTTTTGCAAACATATCAGCTGTTTAATAAATATTACCAAGAGAGAAAGAGGGGGTGGGTTGGGGATTGAAATGAAATTCTCCTGAAACCTAATGGGCTCCTGTCCCTATCCTGGACTAACCTTTTGCATGTTTTACTTGTTGCTGATAGGACTGATCCCACGGTGCTGACATTCACTTTTAATGATTATAAAGATAATTTCTGGGATTGTTTTATTGTAGCTTTTGCATACACTACTTTGTCACGCTATTTTGCCTATTGGCACAATAAACAGTTGTTTGATAAACTATTTTGGCCTGTATGCTAAAAGAGTTATTCCTGGAATACCAATATTTGAAAATAGCATTTGTTGTAATTTGTTCTCCTTATTTTTTTAACATTGTGAGAAGTACGAGTTTTGCATTGTGGCTCGTGTTTAGCTAAACCCCTGTAAGTTGTTCGGATTCTATAGCTGTCAGAACTGGAGTCCCTCACACAAAAAATAAGTTTCTCCATGTTTGCTCCAGATATGTAAGTAATAGTGAAGGCACTACTCATTGAGTTTGCAGCCAGCTAGATTAATTAAAGGTGAAGACATTTGGGTACAAGGCAACTGACTGCTAATGTCAACATAAATAATGTCAATGATTTATACGGAATCGATGAGATTTTATTTGAAAGTCATCATTGTGTTTGATTGTCTTACCAAACGTGATTAGAATTATGTATCTAGGTCACAGAACAATTTCAAATGAGGAACAAATTATAAGTTGATTTTGACTACTTTAACTATTGGACAAACTCTCAACATAGCCTTGGATAATCCGATTGACCTTTCTTTTTAAATTCAAAGTTACCCGTTACAAACTTTTCCTAGTGTCGCCACCATTTGGTTAATTGCTTAACTGTAAAATGTAATCAATGTTCCGTCATGGTTGGAAATCCCCGGACGCTATAGATAGATGTCTTTCAATTTCTACAATCGGGAAACTACGCTCGTATTGATTGCCTATCCTGACCGTTTCCTGTGGGCTCAGGAGAAGAAACAAACTGCTAAAGCTAAACTGTGAATTGATTTTCTAACGTTAGTAAACATTGTAAGGTGAGATATTACTGTCCTTTTCCATACATTATCGTTACACTATCATAATATATTAGTCTAGTGCGTACTTAGCAATCAAACTGAAAATAAACGATAATATAAGAATTAAACTATGTACAAAGGGTCAAGTTCAAACGGTGTATGTCTATTTAGACTAGACTAGAACGTATGCTAGACTTGTTAACACCATGTTATTACAATGGAGATTGTTAATCAAATTACTAGTATTAAATTAGAAAACAAAATAACGATGTCAACAATGTACAATTATTGTATTTGTTGTTTGTAGAATGGCTGGTGTGTGTTCAAAAACATCTAACAAAGAAATTGATCTGCTAATGACATGTTGCCTGGAGGACCATCCACTACAGGATCCTAAACTGCTGCCATGCCAACACTCATTCTGTTCGGGATGTATCAAGACTCAAGTAGGAAAAGAAGAGAAAGATTTTGTCTGTCCAAAATGTCACTTGTCCATTTCATTGACAGATAAGAAAATATATCAGTTACCTGTAAATTTCCTTTATCATATTATTCAAGGTTCAAAGGTTAAAGCTGATTGTGTCATGTGTCAGTTTGAAGACAAGAAGACTTTGGCAACATTCCAATGTCTGGATTGTGCTGATGTACTGTGTGGTGAATGTAAAGGAAAGCATACGTACACTTCCCTTACTAAATTGCACAGAGTAGTGTCAGTTAAGGATATTCAAGAAGGGAAGCACAAGGATGACATCGAAAATGTAAATCAACTTGAATGTGATGCACATAGTAAACCGAATAAACCAAAAGAATTAGAGTATTACTGTGAACAATGCAAGTGTTTGGTCTGTTACATGTGTTTGCTGGAAGGTCACAAGGGTCATGAATATAAACACAGGGTGAAGTGAAAGACGAGAAAACAACAGCTGTTACTAAACACGTGACTGAATTAATGGACCTTAGAAAGATTGTTGCAGAGTTTGCTGCTGTTCTAGTGCAAGAAATAGGACAGAATAAAGAACTCAAAGATAAACTTGAAAACACAGTCCACGACAGAGCTGCACAGTTCATAGACATAATTGAGAAGGTCAAGGATGACACTTTAAAATATGTCAAAGGTCACTTTGACAAAGAAGATACCTCCATGCAGAGAAAGTTATATGAAGCAGAGAACAGAATGATTCGTATTGACTCTATTGTCAATTATACCCAAGCCTTTCTTAAACACAGTGGAACGGCACAGTACTTACAACATGAGAATGAAATGATGAAGAAGTTAACAGAACAGAAACAACAGAAAATTGACACGACTTTGAAAACAAATATTCTTCAATTGGGTCGGCCTCAGTTTACTGAAACTGAAACATTAATTACAGAAGCTTTTGGAAAAATCAAAACAAAAACCAAGACATTGGGAATCGTTTATGTGAGAGATGTACCAAGAGTATTGATAAAAGAACCAAAAGTTTTGTTTAATGAAACATTAGACGATAACAGTATATATGATGTGACAGTGACTAAAAATGAAGATATTGTAGCAGTTAAAGGTAACTCTATACACTTGTACAATAGTCAAGGAAACCATAAAGATACAATACAATGTAGTCAGCTGCAGTATCCTTGGAATGTGGTTGCCAAGGGTGACAAACTGTATGCAAGTGATTATGGTATCAATGGGACTATTCTTGTTATGGACTTCAAAGGAAATGTGAAGAAAACCATTACCTTACCACAACCATATCAAAACTACAGCCACAAAGGTCTAGCTGTAGATGATAAAGGCAATGTTTACATTTCTTCCTTTAACACTAATACAGTTTACAAATGTACACCTCATGAAACAAATGCAAAAGTCTTCATACAGCCAGGCACACATCCTGACCTCACAAGACCATGGTATCTCTGTGTGACACCTGGTGGTGAATTGGTATTATCTAATCATGGTTCAAACACCATACAAATATATGACAGCCAAGGAGAATTCTTATGGCAATACAAAGGTCAAGGTGATATGATACTGAGTAGTCCACATGGGGTTTGCTGTGATGATAAAGGTTGTATTTATGTAGCTGACTTTGGTAAACACAGAATACAAGTCATTAAAGATGCTGTATTCCAAGGTTGTATCAAGGTGAAAGCCTTCCCTAATCCTGACAGTATCGCCTTTGATAGAGACGGGAACATTTTATGTGGAAGTCACTATGGTGCTATTATTAAGGCTAAATGTTGGCCTGAGGATTCTTAAGGGAAACAATATCACTCTATCCAGGGAGAGAACAAACCTGAATCACTTTAAGACTGTCTTTAGTTGAATTGGGGCTTCCTGGTGGCCCTGTAGAATATAGTTCATGACTTATAGTGGTAAATACGAACATTTGTAACACTGTCAAGACATCATGAATATTAATTATGTATCTTTAGACTCATTGTTTGTCTAAAGTCTTTGACTAATGAATTTCACTTGAGTAAACAAATATTTTAGCTTGTAGAACTTACAAAAGGTCAGAGTGTACTCTTACCCATATAACATATTCTAGTTCCCTTATTTCACTTTTACTAAGTGTATACAATGACGAAATGATGGGAAATGTGATTGAGGAATTTTTTTGTGAATAAAATGTCATTTCCAAATAATGTTATTGTTCTTTCTCCTATTTCTATTATTGCGATAGGTGTTCTTTGTATGTTCATTTAGAGTGGACCTTTTAATTTTGGTCGAAATGTACGTATTATTAATAATATAAATACGTAGGAACCCTCTTTTTTGCCCCATTTTGACTGTTGATCTGCTTGATTAAGCTACGTATTATGCACATTTTTAAGCAATGAGGCCATCATAAAAAGGTATTTTGTTTCGGGTTGAGCGCCCAGGTGGTTTCCGGTACCGTCTTCACCCGGTGGGAAGTAGAATATTTTTTTTTTTATTTTTTTTTTTTTTTTATTTTTTTTTTTTTTAAATTGACAACTACATTCAAACAATATCAATAAACTCTTTCAATCTAACATACTAACTTTTATCATATTACTTACAATTACATCTGGTGGTCAAAAAAGGTATTTTAAAAAAAGCAAAAAACTTTTTCCTCCCTTCCTCATGAGATTTTTTTTGGCCATGAGGTCAACCCTAAACGACTTTTTGCTGTCAGGGCTGAATCCAATTTCCTTTTGTCACTTAACAATTGATTCATAAACTATCTTGGCCTGTATGCAAACAAAAATCATTCCTGGAATACAAACTTTATAAAACAGCATCTGTAATGATTTGTTCCCATTGCTTTTTTTAACATTGTGAGAGGCACAAGTTTTGCAAGAAAATCAAGCAACTGACAGTTTATGCCCTGAAATGTCATGTCAACATAAACTATATGAATTTTTTTGTACGGAATTGATGAGATTTTATGTTGAAGTAATCATTGTGTTTTATCAAGGTTAAATTAATCTCTTACCAAACATGAGTAGAATTATGTATCAAGGTCTCAGAACAATTTCAGAATATAATTTATACAAAATAAGTTGTTTTTAATACCTTAACCCATTGGACAACCTCCTCAACATAGCCTTGGATCATCCGATTGACCTTTTTTTTTAGTTTCAAAGTCACCTGTATGTGATTTTATTCCAAACTCTTTCCTAGTGTCGCCACCATTTGGTTGATTGCTAAACTGTAAAATTTAAACAACGTTCCGCCATGGTTGGAAATCCCCAGATGCTATGAATAGATGTCTTTCACTTTCGACAATCAGGAAACTACGCTCGTATTCATCGCCTATCCTGTCAGGTACCTGTGGGCTCAGAATCAGAAAAAAATGCTCAGGCTAATCTGTAAATTGATTTCTAAACGTTAGAAAACATTGTAAGGTGAGATATTACTGTCCTTTTCCATACTTTATTGGTATACTATCATATTATACTAGTGTGTACTAGGCAATCAAACTGAAAACTCGCGATAATATAAGAAACAAACGATGTACCAAGGGTCAAGTTCAAACGGTGTATGTCTAGTCAAACTAGATTAGAACGTTTGTTAGACTGGTTAACACCATGTAATTGCAATGGATATTGATAATCAAATTACATTTACTAAATTAGAAAACAAATAACGATGTTAACAATGTACAATTGTATTTGTTGTTTGTAGAATGGCTGGTGTGTGTTCAAAAACATCTAACAAAGAAATTGATCTGCTAATGACATGTTGCCTGGAGGACCATCCACTACAGGATCCTAAACTGCTGCCATGCCAACACTCATTCTGTTCGGGATGTATCAAGACTCAAGTAGGAAAAGAAGAGAAAGATTTTGTCTGTCCAAAATGTCACTTGTCCAT